>JANHZU010003012.1:0-21077 GCA_032468055.1 Acrochordus granulatus
CCACTCCATTATATGACAGAGACTTATTGTGTCCTAGGTTCCTGGTTCAAGTGCCGGCCACTGGCCTAGTCACTCTTTAGGAGCCTGAACCAAACTAATCCCAACACTGGTGGGCATAAGTTAAATGTGACATTACATTGTCCTTCTTTACTCCCTCCATAAGGCATTCTTTTTAGTAATAATAAAGCTGATGATGATTGAAATCTTATCCTGAATGTGTGCAGGGAAGCTGTCAAGCATCACTTCCTTTCTTTGCTCAATATCCAGGCAACTGCTCAGGAATGACAAGAGTGACTGAGCAAAATGGTCCAGCCCATGAATACGTTTTGCCACATAAATTTGATTAAGGCATTCAGGAAGAGAGAGGGAGAGAGAGATGACAGTTTTGACATTAAGAGGTGAAGATGGCTTAATGTCCATCTGTATTACCGTTTTTGATGCCTTTATGTTACTCCAAGCATTCCAGATCACCTGGAACATTCATTCTTTCATGGTTGCTATTCTGAAGAGTCAGGGAGCTTTCATAAAATGATATTGTATTGTATTCAGTGGTAGAAACAAATTGTGTTCACCCAAGACAGCAATGCAGTTTTTCCAATCCTGCTACTATAATGTTCTGTACTATATATGACTATGAGCAACTTCAATTTTCACAAGAATCTTTTTAAAGGACACTTAAATAACTTATAGAACATAGAGAATTATTAGTTGGAAATGCAGCATCTGTTCCTACATATCTCAGATTGATATCTGTGGAGGCCCCAAATTAAATTAACTTATAAAAGAATAACCCAAATCTCATAAGATCATCATATTGCATCAGAGTTTAGTATTCTCATGCAAGATCTTACAAGATCTCATAAGATCTCAGGAGTAAGATACAATTTTATTCATTTAATATTTAATTTTGTTTTTTTGGTACCTGGCATCTGAAAAGATTGCCATTTCCTGATTTAAATACATGAAATGAATTTCTCACTATTGACACAAAAGAAACAGAATGAAATTTAATATTAAAAAGTGAAATCTAGGTCAAAAATAAAAATTAAAACTTGATGAATTTCTATAATGAAGCAATCTTCAAATTTTGAAGTCCTTTTAAAATGTAGAGGATAGTTGGATTTGTCTTTTTTTTTCTTTTTACCAATACAGTACCAATGGGCATTGTAATTTTTTTATATTTAATTTTGAAAAAAATGAAACCCTTAATATAAAAAAATTCTTTGGGCAGTTTTACTCTGGTGAGGTCCCTATTAAATAAGAGATTTTATTAAGTTGATTAGTCTGCTAGTGTCCTGGATCTTGACAGTCTGATATGACCTATGTACACATTTGCATAGGATTACAGACTAAATCTTCTATCTTCTGTCAAAATCACATAAATCCTATGACATATCAATCCAGTAATGCACCCCAACATTACTGGACAGAAAGAGAGAGCCAGTTTGGTACAGTGGTTAAAGCATCAAGCTTAAAAACAGGTGATTGTGAGTTCTACTCTCACTTTAGGAATGAAGTCAGCTGAGTGGCTTTGGGCTCTCAGCCCTAGGAAGAAGGCAATGGCAAATCACTCTGGTTTCAGTAAAATCAAAATTTCTGATAAAACCAGCTTTAGTATACATGAGAAACTGGGATTATAGAAGCCAGGTTCTATCAAATAATGGATGTGTTTGGGCCAGTGAGGAAGTTTATCACACTTACATTATCTGGGCAAATTTTTGTGTGTGTTTTGCTGCCATCAAGTCTGTATTGACTCCTGGTGTCTACCTAGACTAGTTTCTATGGTTTCGGTATTTTCACAGTTTCCTGCCTCCTTTTTGAGAAATGCGCTCTTATATTCCATATCATTTTTCTATTTCTTTTATATGAGACTGAAGAAGACTCTTGGATTAGAATTGAAACATTTCTCTATAACATCTAAAAATAAAAAGTCCAGTTGTCTTTTTAAAATTTGGTGTGCAAGGTTGTTTTCAATTTTGCTACCAGATATGACCTGGATTAATGAAAATATACATAGACACCTAAATCTATCCATCCAGAATTTTTCTTGCCTAGGTCTATTCTATATAGTCGATCCTTCTCCCTCTGTGATATTAGGCAGGTTTTAAATGATCCTTGCAATCTTTTTATAGCCATCATCATTATACAATTTCTTCCTCTATTGCAATGTATGATTTTATATTTCACTTTTTAAACTTCTGTTTTTTGCTTAGCATATGGAGATACCAAAATGAGGAAAAATAACTCTTTCTCAGCTAAATCTAAATAAAGCATTACTGAACCACTAATTGTTGTGATGATAGAAAGCCTTTTCTGTGATTTATTTCACAAATATGACCAAACTATATTAGCTGTTTCCTTCATCCAAATACTAGACCAGATGCCTTTATTTTTCAAACTAATTAGTTCTATTTAAATAGCCCATTCAACATGTAGCATTATGTATATGATATTTTCCTACTTATCAAGACTGAAAAAGAATCTGTAGTTATGAAGACAAACTTCGAAAGAATTTGCATTGTTGATGGACTGTAATATTTGATCAATGATATCTGGTTAAATATCTTATCACAGCATCTCTTTATTAATTCTGACAAACAATTTCAATATGTAGGAAAATACCTAGATCTAACTTTAGAAAACCTGAAGCAAATAATTTCCAATTGATTGGTGAGGAATATTGTTAACACATATATCAACAACTGTGCACCAGGGCTGTCAGAAACTATTTACAAATATGAATTATGCATTTAACAGTTTGTAGTCTTGCTAGAACTGCTTATGTCATGATATCACTATCCTAAGAAGTTTAGCAGACAATAGGATCATCATTGAAGATATAGGGAAAATTATCCCTTGATTTATTTTCACCAGAAATGATTTTATCTGCCAAAGCAAAAGTTGTCATAGTACAAATGAACATATAATTCATGGTGGCCCTGTCTATCTAGAAACATTCCATGGGTCAAAATGAGGTAGAAATGTGTTTAAAGAAAGAATATATTTAAGTTAGATTTATGTATTAAAAGAAAGAATATATTTGAGATATCTAGCTAACTATCTGGGAATGTTACATAGTGAAAGCATATTAGAGATTGTTATAGAGAATTATATATTGGAGAAAAATTAGTGCATGTTTACATTTAAAGGAAAAGGACAAAACAAAATAATATATTCTCATGCAACACTGCTATGAATAGGATATACAAATCTGTACATCCTTACTATGGTAAGACATAAATAGGTACACTATCTATAGCCTGGGAGTTAAGCTAAGTTCCTCACCCAAGGAGTCTTTCTATATCCCTCCTCTTCTGATGCTTTCAGTAAATAAGTTCAAGCTTATTTTATTCAAGCTAAAATTAATTAATTTTAATTAAATGCAGCAGAACTGGTAGTACTAGTTAAGTCAAAGATCTAGAATATTTACATTATATATCAGAATAATAATAACTACCACTTCTATCCTAACTATACCTTTTTATAATAATTGCTTCATTTGCAAATTGTCAGACAATATCAGTTACTATAAATACACATAAGTAACATCTATAGTATATTATTTTTTCCACAGTGGGGAGGAGAGAGGTGGGGGTTAAAAACTCAAGGTAATGGTGATAAAGGTATGACTGAAGCTCTGTCCTATTATCTATAAAAAAAGCGTCAGGGATTGATTGTATGACATGGTCATCATCTTCACATTTTTGGCCATCTGCTCATGACCCTGGATTCTGATCTTTTTTAAAAATATAATATCCCCCCGATAAATTAAGATTACAACTCTGAGAATTCCCTTGCACCATTACTGGATATTCTGGGATCCCACCACATCTGGAAAGTATAAGATTGGGGAATTGGGGACAGTTTACAGATGCAGTTCTAGGTAAATGCAGAATAAATTATCTGTAATTCTAGCTGTCTGCATATTTCACTTCATGTAACTTATCCTTTGGGAATTGGTTAACTGATATTTAGGTATACTACGTAAATCCAGCTAAAACTTGTTATTGGCTTTTGGGGCTAACAAATTGAGTAATCACAGAATATTCTCAGTGTCAATTTAACTCTTGAAAATATTCTTAGATTTATTTTCAATATTTATTTTCTTTTTGTAATTCTGCACAGGCTTTACTGTACATAAGTATGAAAAAAATGGACATGTTTGCATTATTAATTAGAATGGAAGGTCAAAGTCTGATTTGGACATGATTAGTAATTTAACTTGCCAAATTCTTTGGCCTTGCCTTGTTACTGAATTTGCACAGTTGTGAGTGGCACCCAGTGAGTTTGCCAGACTGCTGGGATTATATGATTTTTCTTGATCTACAAAGTAGGAAAGATGAAACAAGTCACACCAATTACTCTTTCTGACTTCAAACTATCCAAATTTATGAGCAGCTGTCACATACTATGGTTTAATTTTTTTTCCTACTGGAAAAGGATAAACTGTTCTCCTTTTATATACTCTGAGTTCATCAATCATATAGAAATCCTGTCTTTCCACCCAAACTTGCACAAATTATTGTGCTTATGTATTCATTTATTATATTTATAATCTGCCCAATAATGGGAATGTGTACTGTAAGTGAGACAAAAAGACTGAGAGTGATGTTATAAATGGCCATTTTACATGGAAATAATACAATTAAATATCATAGATTAATGTGGCAGTTCTGGAGTTATCCATGTATTTTACTATAAAAAACCTCTGCTTCAAAACTTTTATTAAAAAGATGAATGAGAAAGAAAAGATACATATAAACTATTAAAATCACCTAAATAATGACAGAGACGTCTGACAATTTTTAAAGATCTGCTGAAAGAAATTGAGATAATTACAAAGGAGCAGTGAATTCAGTTATGCTGGCTTCAGTGGATATATCCATAGGATTGTACTGAAATAGTTATAAAGTAGCAGTGTTTTCCACCAACCTTCTCAGGCATCTGCAAAATCAATTTGGAAGATATTTGCAAAAATATAAAACAATGTCTCTCTTTGTATTATTATTTTTATTTGTTAAAAAACAGAGTTATTTGTTAAAAACATTTATATCTAAAGGTTTACTATTGTTATTTTTAATGATTAAATAAATACCCATCACTTTTATTTTTAATACAGTAAATATCATAAATAAAACTCACAAAAAGAAAAACTTTTTTGTTCAGAATAATTTTTTAAAATGGGAAGGAGAGAGCAAAGAGTTTAAGAAACACTTCAATATAGCAAGCTGTTGACCTTTGACTGCTTTAAAATGTGATATTCCCCTCCTACTATCAAATAAGATTAGATCAAAATACATTCAAGCTCTAGATATTGAATTAAAAAAATATTGAATTCATTAATGTAATCGACATTACTTATAATTTTTGATGATATGTTGAGGTCTTACATTTATCCTTTTCATTTTTATATTAAAAACACATCAGACATTTATTGTAGGTACTAAATGAATGTGGGCAAGGGCAAATGCCAATTATAAGATACTCTTATACCTGAATCATTTGGAGGCCTAAATTAATGTGCAAATATGACCTTTTAAGACCTAAAGGGTTTGAAAAAGTGATATCTGTAAAAGTCTGTTTTCTCAGATCAACTTGCTCATTAAGTGCAAGTTCATCAAGGAATAGTTAAATTGTATCTGGTTAAGAAATTAAGCAATATCTTCTTTTACAATAGGGTACAGGTTGTATAATACCATGTCCTTTTTCAGAATTATTTGATTTTCAGAGTAGTAGAATCACATTTGCAAGCCTATACCCAACTGGAATCAAGACAAGATTTGAAACAGTAGGATAGCCACATATTCACTATCAAATGTAAGTAAGGTCACCGATATTTAATATGTATTTTAAAAATTGTATCTTAAAAGGTTAAGAAGACTCAATTCAAGGAACATTTATTTACCCCAGAAATATTCCAAAGATCAGAAGGTGAAGATTTCCAAAATTCAACACAGCCACTTGTTTTCCTGAAGATATTAACTCTCAAAGTTCATCCTATCTCCCTGATGACAGCTCTATTAGAGAGATATGATAATTTTTGTCTAAAACTTGTACTTCCCTAGCCTTTGTTGACTTTCCATCACTGTGTAAGGTGTTTTATGCTAGGAAAACAATGTTTAGCCTCCTGTTTCTTTTGTACATTACTTTTGTTTTCGTTTTTTCTGCTTTATATATTTTTTATTATTTTTCTTCTACATAAAATACAAAAAAATTGAAACTTACAAGAAGACAAAAATAAATAATACATAAAATACAAACAAAATAAAATGAAACACACATATAAACTAAATACAAATTAAGATATAACATCACAAATGCAATATTCCCAACTTTATTCTGCATTGTTTATCTTCTTTACATTACTACTTGACACTATACTGGTATTTTCATTGTCTTAATATTTTGGCAATCATATTGAGCATGCTAATCCATAAGTAGAATAAAAATATTTCAGAAGATGAGTTAAATAAATACTAGATGGAGATATTTATCTCAAAACATTCTTAAGTCTAAATGTGTGTTTTCAAAGATTCATAGATTTTCAAATATTCCCTTTCTACTAACTGCATTCTCTGGATGCATATTTTGCTGTTGAACACCTAACTTCATTTATTTGTTACGTTATTATTTTATTTACTGTTATCTTGCAAGTGTACTGAAAGCTGCTGTACCAGAGTCAAATTCCTTGTGTGTCTAACTCTGCTTGGCCAATAAAGTATCTGAATCTGTTTTAAATAAATAAAATAAATTTTCTGTTGCAATTTATTAGTTCTGTTATTTTCAATATGAAAAGTTTATCAGTTTGAATTCCTTTCTTATGACCCATCTATGACATGCTCTTCTTAAGAGACAGGTGCCAGAAGTTTAGAGCAGCCTGCCAAAACATCATTGCTAAGCTAATGGATCTAGTCTTTTCTTTATATTATATTTACATTAGATCAGTCTACATATGTTAAACTTCCTGGAGATTACAGCAAAAAGCAGCCCTAAGGCCCAAGATTTGTTTTCTGTTCTTCAAATACTTTCAGCCCCAGTTGTCAGAAATGCTAATTTGAAATGGCAGCACTGTCTGAATGCCTCTGTTAATTTTCATGCATTGTGCAGAACATCAGCTCTGCCACCTCTCCTTGTAACACCATCTTGACACTTAATGAGCTACACACAGGCTTTAAACCAGCAAGTTGTAAACTGAATAAATATGATAAACAACCTGTTTCCAGATGGCTTTTTATGTAAAACAGTTTATACAACATTGATAGATGGCAAATTCTGTGCCAATAAATCCTTGTATTTTTATAACATTTGCCTTCTTAATTGGCCAGTTTACACATAAAATATGTTTCTGTGCATTGCTTTAAGTAAAAAATATGACATGGAAATGTCATCAGGGTAAGCAGTCATCACATACATCATGGACCATCTGTCAGATTTCAATTGCAAGTGAAGACAAGCTTCTGCTCCCAAGGAACATATTTTGTAGGAGTAAAGTAAAATACTGCTCACTGTTTTATTAGGATTAATTCATATCAATTTTTTTTTGTGTGTTTGGCTCTTTGGCAGATTTTCATAAACCATTACTCTCTCGAGCTGTTGACTACAGTTTCCAATAGTCCATGTGATGAATTTGGTGGCTATGCATTGTGAGCGATGGCTGCAAAAAGCCAAGTATTACCAACACACCTATGAGGGGATGTACTATATTTTCAAATTGCTATAAGGTTTCTAAAAGAAAAAGTGAACAGAAATGGACCATCTTATAAAGAGAGAGTTATAAATATTGGGTAAGGTATATATTCGCACCCAATTCACTAATACAGAAACTGGACTGAAAGCCATTCCATCTCACACATTGATAACCTTAGTCTGATGGAAAATTAAGAGGAACATATGCCAGATTGTCTCTGTTTTCTCTTGTTGCTTCCCTGTTTCTGTCTTCTTAACCGACTATTACTCCATTGAAGATAATACCTTAATCTTCTTTGGGCATGTTGGATTGCTTGTTACAAGAACTTTGAAAAAGCTGTGATTTTAGGGCTAGTTATTGGCAAACTAATGCATGTGCCCTTTGTACTATAGTTTTCCCAAGAGAACCAATTATTTGACTTTATAAGGTTTTTTTAATCCATTAAAAGACTGGGGGAAGTAAAAGGCATCATGCTCAGAGGCCCATAAAGTGTTGATCATTATGCCCTAAAGGCATGAAACATGAGCCAAATTGCTATTGCAATTGGAAAGACATCTTGGATCTTCCAGGAATGGGTCATCAAACCTGAATTCAAAACTGTAGCTAAGTCACTCACAAATTTATAGCAAGGTTAGGTGTTAAATTATTAGTAACACTGTTCTAATTGTGGATGGCAAAGAGAAAGAGAATGATTACATTCTGTTAAATGTAGTGCTTATAAAATGCTTATAGTTTATTTTTTTCACATATCTACTGGCCATTTTTTTAGTAAGCCATATCATGTGCAACATTAACATAAATTGATTTCATGGAGATTTACTCATTTCAACATGCTTAGTTATTTAGGAGTTAAACTACCAACTAAGGTTGTATAGTACATAGTGAATTTTATTTAGCTTTTAACTCATTGATCAGGTGTTTATAGGAGTAACTGCTCCCAAATTACTTAACTAGTGGCCTTCACACATTCCATAAATATGACCCTTTGACAGTTTTATTTGGTATTTTCCTTTATTAAATGGAATGTTTATTTCATCTGATGTTTCAAAGGTTGAACCAACTTATTGAGCATAGAACTGCAAGTTGTTACAACATTAAACATTAAGGCTCCTTTCTTTCATATTAGACAAAATAATTTTCCCAGTTTGCTTAATTATCATATTCAGTTATTTTATCTAGAGATTGTAATATTAACAGCCAGTCTATTTAAAGACTTTAGTACCAGTACTAACTATGGCTTTATTGTGATCATTAACTAGCTCAAAATACAATAATCAGTATTAAATATAATTACTGCTCCATTAGAATATAGAACTGCCTTATATCAGGTCTGTTATCTAGTTATCCAGTTATCTAGTAATCTGAGAAGTATTATCTTTCAGCTTTCTCCAACCTAGTGCCCTGTTTGTTCTCCCTGATCCTCCCGAAGCCATCTAGTGCTTAAGGCAACAGGCTAGAAACCAAGAAGACATGAGTTCCAGTCGCACCTTAACCATTAAAACCAGCTGGAGGACCTTGGGCAAGTCAGTCTCTCTCAGCCCAGCTCACCTCACAAGGTAGTTGTTGTGGAAAATAGGAGGAGGAAGGTCTATAAAACATGTTTACCACTTTGAGTTGTTTATAAAAATAATAAAGGTGGAAAATAAACAAACAAACAAATAAATTGGGTCCTGCTGAGAGCTACATTCATGTTCAATCAAATATAAGTATTAAATCGATGCATAAAATGTTATTTCACTGTTCTCCAACAAATGTTGTGGACAAAGGAGTCTGATATATTTTGTTTAACCTCTTCAAGGAAAGAAAAAAATATCCATAGTTTCTCAAGGGCAGAATTTCTGTTAAGTGCTACTTCAGAGCTGTTACAAAAAGCCTCGTGGAAGAAGCACCTCTCACGTTATCTTTTCCCTGGTTTTTAATGGAATTAATGGAAAGTCAGAGAAACTGCAGGTCAACAGCTGGCTGACCTCACCATGAAAAAAGGGACATTCACATGCATTCCTGAATTCATTGTAACTAAAGAAATATAAAAACACCACATTTCAAGAATGTGATTTTATCCAAAATTCTCTTCTCCTTTGAAATAAATTTTGAAAGTAAATTCTCTTCATTTGATTAACAAGAATTGGTAAGAAATAAAGATAAGAATATATCTGCTTAGAAATTAATTGACCTTTCCTTCAAGAAATAACAAAGCCTGAAGCAAGCAGGATGTAAGGAAGTCTGAATCATCTAATTGACCTTCTGAATGCCACTGATGATTCACATTGAATTGCTGAATGAAATTGGTTGCATTCAGGATGACATGATGATTGAAAAGGTTTTTCTGTAGGTGCAAAATCCCTAATTTTTCAAATGGATTCAGAAAATGAAAATGACCCAGTGTAAACCTTCTAATTAAAACACTGAATTGATCAAATTTGACTGAAGCCAAATCACTAAATTAAAGGATAGGAAATATTAAGAGAAGCAATAACAGATGAATTGGGAGATGAAAATAAATTATTGCTTGTAATGTTACATTATTAAAATATTTATCCCAAATATATGTTGGAAATTAGAATATGGCTAGTAACATGAAAGCAGGATTGGTACTGCAGTTATTAGGCATGTAATAAGAGGGACATATTGACTAATGTATTTTTTTTTTCTTGAACAATTTCTCAAATAAGTATTTCTAAGGAAAAAATTCTGAGAGTTCTCTTGATTTTCCTGTCTTGGAAATCTGTCTTTCAGACAGTTAATATATGATGCTTGCACCTGATTTGGCCTGGGCAGCTGGCTTGTCTACAAATAACATTTATCCTGTAGAAAAGCAGACTTCTATTTTTATTTTTTGAGAGCCTTTTGTTAATTCCTAGTAGTGAACATTTATCATTCCCTTTCTTTTACAAGCTGGTCCAAATCTAATTAGCTCTGGCACTTTATACAATTCAAGAAACACACCTAGGGATTTCTTGAACTCTTGTTGCTTGTTTTACTGACCTTTTAGCACTATAACTAATTAGGTGGAACATCTCTTTGTTATATCAGCATTAATTGCTTACATACACTTAGGTGCTTTGGGAAACATTTTAAAGTTCCCCAAAGAATTTGTATTCATTCTTGCTGCCCTGTTGTTCATTTTCTTTCTTCTCCAATAGGACTTGTCATCCTACATACTTTCTTTCCAATCCAGTCCTCCATCAGGTTTTTGTCATGAGATTGCAATCCACATTATGTCATTATTTATCATCAATGAATTAACCAAGCTTGCAACAAGGCTTTAGGAAAAATTTGCACAATGCTTTCTGTACTGATTTACATTTCCTTTCTGGCTCACCTTCTTCCAAAGTTGTACAACAGTATATTTAGACATTTAATATTTATATGTGAGAAAAACATCCAGGCAATTTTAGCAGATTAGCAAAGGACAATGGACACAAGACAGTGTTTGTTATAATTAGTCCTTATTGTTCTAATGTTAGTGAAATATAGAGTATAAGCCACTAAGAGTAACATTGACTAGAGAAGTATACAAACATTGGTCATAAAAATAATAACAATTAGAGAAAAAAAAGGTGACAACCCTCTGGATTCGGTATGGCTTAACAAGCATATTGAGGATATGATAAACTGACCTCATATTAAAAAATGAGCGTCTCTCATTTACTGCCATTTATACAACTCCAAGAGTAGTGAAAACCAGATTGCCACTATAATCTACCAATAGTTATTACTAGAAAGGTGGGGGTAGCCCCTAAATAATTTTTGTTTTTGTGGCTAGGCTCAGGAAATGGTAGATGGTGAGCTATTCTTGAATGGTTTAGTCTTACTAAATCTTACTCAAGAAAGCAATATGTAACCAGTTCAGTTTCACTGACTGTATTGATTTTATTTGGAAATCTATGTAAGTTGTCATTTTATGAACTTCCTTTTCCCCAACTCTTTTTTATACCTAAAGACTTTAGTTTCATTGTTTTGAAGAAGGAATTTCTCATTACAACTCTTCACATATGCAACATCCACTGTTAAAATTTATTTATTTTTCACATTTTAAAACCATTTTTAAAATCAACTCTTGCATTTCAGGATTGCCACTAGTTCTTTATGTCTGGGCTCAAAACAGGGAGATCCAAAGCTCCTTTTGTTGTATTTTTCCAGAATGGAGCTGAAAGTAGAATTTCTAGACAGAAAGGCTAACAGCTGTTCAGCTGGATGAACTGGGTGGAAATCAAGAGGTTTAGGCTGACTATAACCTAATGATCAAGAAGGGATATCAAATGGTTCAGCCAATCATCAGTATATTTTAAAGGGGAAGAAGTGCCAGAGAGATTTTAAATTAGCCCCCAGTTTGTGGCACATTGTAATATACTGTACAATTCTATTCATGATTTACACCTGCTGCCTCACCTAAACACAGTTGTGTTTATATGCCAATGGAGTAGATTTGTTCTCTCCAATATACAGTAGTTCTCCATCTATCATTTCTGGGCTGCTGTCCAACCCAGGAATTCTACATTAGTCACTCATCCAAGTACTAATCAGTCCTGGTCTTGCTTAGCTTCCATACCTAAACATGTTAGAGAAAATCTGCAATATAGAAGCATTATTCATAAAATGTATGTCATATTATATATACCAAGAGAATTTGCCTATCTAATTCTGATTGCAATATACATTACATCACCAGCTTCTATTGCTAGGGCGCTCTAAAAGTTAGCTGACCTAATAATTCACAGAGAACAAAAATGTCCAGACTCTTTACATATAATCTTGAGAGATTTTAACAGAGCAAATCTTACCCATGAACTGCCTAGATATAGACAGCATGTCAGCTGCCCCACTAGAGACAAGAATATACTTGACCATTTTTATACCACAATAGAAGGTATTTACAAATCTGTAATCTATGCACCTATAGGAAAATCTAACCACACCATGGTCCACCTCATCCCCACTTACAAGCAGAAACTTAAACTGCAAAGCTGGTAGTCAAAAACGTGAAAAAATGGTCTGAGGATCCAAAATTAAAGTTACAGGCATGCTTTAATTGTACAGATTGGCCTGGCTTTGAGACTGCTTCAGCAGATTTGGATGAGTTCACTGATATCACATCATACATCAGTTTTTGTGAGAAATGTTTGTGCCCACCAAAAACTTTCTATCACACAACAATAAACCCTGGTTCACAGTGAAACTCAAACAGCTTTGTCACAACAATCAAAAAGCCTACAGGATAGGAGACATGTATAATCAGGCCAGCAATACACTGACCAAGGAGATCAAAATAGCAAAAAGGAATTACTCTTAAAAAGCAAAAAAATCAATTTACAGCAAATTATCCTTTAGGATGTGTGGAGAAGCCTACAGAACATCAACTGTTACAGAAGTCCATCATCCTCTGTTGAAGAAAGCCATCAGCTAGCAGAGGACCTGAATGAGATCCACTGCAGGTTTGAGAAACAACCACCATTACCTATTGCTAAGAACCTCACCTCAGTCACCTTAACAGCAGACACTTCCTCTACAACCACATCCATCCTTCCTTCTGGGCTCTCCTCTCCTCCAGACCCCTAACCTTCTTCTGGGCCCCAGCCTTTGATGATTCAAGGAAAAGATGTATGGAATCTCCTTCAAAAACAAAAAAATCAGGAAAGCACCTGGATGTAGTAACCCCTTATTGCCTGAAAACCTATGCAACACAATTGGCCCTTATCTGCACATACTTATTTCAGTTCTATAATTAGAATATTCCTTTTACTGGCTGCATATTTGCTTATGTTACCATCTTATACTGTTGTCTTGCAAATATATTAGTATACTTCATACCAAGTCAAATTCCTTGCATGTCTAACCATGCTTGGCCAATAAAAGTACTGTATCTGTATCTGTTTAGGCAGGTACAGCAAATATATCTGCATGCACACAAATCAAATCTTCTCTGTAGGGAGTATCATAATACTGATTGGCAAATTGTTACAAATTGTTAAAAGTATATATCGTGGAACTAAAAACTATATTCCCTCGTAGCTACAGTATTCCCAGTAGTTCACCAATCATCAATTTACTATCCATCACAGTTGGAGAAAAAGTTATCTCACAACAATGAAGCACTCTAACTGCATGCCAATCAGCTGATTGGCAGATTGCCAGGTAATATGAAATAGTTCCCAGGATAAACCATAGCAACACTCTGATCAAACTATGCTCGCTACTAGTTGTAAGCAACAGAGTTAAAAATTAGGTGCATGTAACTGTTAAGACCTAGGAACCTGAAATAAATCCAAAAACCAGGATGACTTGTGGGAATGGAAGATATAACTGTCACTGGAATTGACCAAAGACACATGTGTGTTTCCTGTTTTTCAGTGTGTACAACAATTTCTCTAAGGTCTGCAACTTCTCTGGCTTCGTTCATCTCACTTAATACCTGAAAAAAAACTCAGAAAGTGAAGGCAGCTGAAGCAGCTGCAAATGATGGAATATCTAATAGAAAGGAGGAGAGAAGGTCACAGCATGTTTCATCAACTGATAATAAAAGATAAGGCAGAAAACACTAAAAAAAGAAATTTTGAAAGAAATTTTAAAGTACAGTGGAACCTCAGATTGTGAGCATCTTGGTGCATGGGATTTTCTCAAGATGAGTAAAAATTTTTAATAAAATTTATTTCAGTTGTTGAGCAGCAACTTGCAAGACAAGATGAGCTCGCATGGGAAATCCTACAATGGAGCCGATGGTTCTCCTCTCTCACTGCGTAAACAGCGTAAATTAAGTAAAAGGCATTCAAGAGAAGGAACTCCCAAGACTTCAGACTCTGGACTCTCCCTCCAAGCAGTCCCCTCCCCCTCCTCTCCTCCCTCTCATCTTCCTCACGCCAGCCAGGACTGTTCTCAAAGCGCATGCACACACACACAAACACACAAACCCAAACCCTCATCACCCGGCACCATCCAGCCCGTCCCCTGCTGCCCATATCTTCTCCCCTCATAGCACGGAAGCAGGTTAAGACAAGAAACATTTCCAAATTGCCCAGGAAAGACCCCCGGAAAGACATTGCTGAGGGAAAAGGGAAAAGGCCCTTTTGCCTTGAGCGGCAGCAGATCCTCCAAGGCAGCAAGGGGTGCCGGACAGCAGCCAGCCTAGCAGCAGCCGAGGCCAGAATCTACCTCAAAGCAGATCCATAAGTGCTGGTTAGTTTGCTCTATTTCTGTTTTATATTGTGTGTTTATCATTGATACTTGTTTCAGATGTTAGGGACAATCATTTCTACATAAAATTCCGTTGAAAATGATTTTTTTGTGAATATTTTTTTATCATCCAACTTTCCATTGTTTGCTATGGGAAACCTCATTTCAGTTTAAGAGCATTTCAGACTAAGAGCAGTCTTCCGGAACAGATTAGTCTTGTAATCAGAGGTCCCACTGTATTAGGAACATGAGGGTATAAAAAGTTGAATCTTTTGGCAATGGAAGAAAACTTTTGAGGAATCAGAGAATTCAAATTAAAGATCAAAGCCTTATCCTGCATGATGTGTGATGGACTTTCTTTCCTATTATTTATTTATTTATATATTGCCTTTTTATTTTTTATGAACAACTTAAGGCAGCGAACATATTAAATACTACTTCTTCCTTCTATTTTCCCCACAACAAGCCTGTGAGTTGAGTTGGGTTGAGGAAGAATGACAGGCCCAAGGGTCTCTAGAATTCACAGTCTCCTGGTTTCTGATCTTGTGCCTTAACCACTAGAACAACTAGATCTCTATTACACTTGAAAAGTTAAAATTAATTACAATGGCCCATAACAGCCATTACTACAGCCTGTTTCCATTTCTAGAAATACCCAGTATAACAAACAATGCTTTTTCCCTTTCATACTGCCATGAAACACATGCTATCATTTTGGCCTCTCTGTCTTTCATCCCATTCTTTCCCTCCTTCCTTTTGTACAGTTCCTTAGGTTTATCTTCTATTTTTAAAAATCAGAGGTGTGTATGAGTATTCACAGTGGCAACAAAAAATATTCTTCCAGAGAATTCCCCACAGTTCATTAAGAAAAAAGAAAAGCTAAACCACTGAATCATACATTCTCTGTATAATTATGGACACAAAGAATTATGATAGCAGAAAAATGATGCTACCATCATACAGATTCCAGACAGCATTATTTTCAGATAAGAACATTAGTTAAAGAAGTAATCCATGAAGCAAGTTACAAAAGAAAAATGTAGCAGAAAGCTTTTTTAAGCTTAATATCCCAGCCCCATTTTGAGCTGAAAGACATTATATTTTAAAAGTTTTCCAGGGAAGGGAAAGGAAGGGAAGGTGTTGATTTTGAAAGACCAGTTTTGGACAGATTCCCCTAGAGAAAATCCGTGTGGTTGCTAAAAGTCAACACCATAGCAACACTATGTTAAACAACCAATCATAACATTGCTATGTGGTAATCTAGAACTTGGAATTTAAAATATTTTTTAAAATGTATTTTCTGGAAAATTTGGATGGAAGCTGAGATAGTATATACTTTGAATCAATTAGTAAAAAAATAGTTATCATTCCCAGCTCTAAAGGATAAATATTACTTGCCTAATATAGCTCAGCAGCAAGATTTACAATTGCAACATCTACTGACATCTTAATTTGTACTTTTGTAATTTTCAGCTTCAGAAACAATCTACTACAAGTGATTATTAAATACTATGACAGAAAGCCTACAATTTAGTCTACATAAAATTCTGTTGATAGTAATCAATTTGATATGTAAACTTTAATGGTTGAATGGGATAAAGAATTAGAGGTTTATGTTTTGCCTAGGTGATGAGATAAAATAGTAACATTAATACCCAATATATCAATAGATTTTAGATTGTATCTTATCAACAAAAAATAATATTTTACATTTATTGGATTTCATTCCATGTTCTATATATAGAAAAGGCTTGAGTAAATTGCCATGCTGCTGAAGTTGTAATGAGATCAATTCTTCATTTAAACATAAATTTACTCAATGTCCTGTAATTGTTCCTTTTCAGGAGGCAGTTATTACATATATCAACTCAGATGTGAGCTAATATTCTCAGATGCTTATATTTTGTATCCCTATCAAATGGAAATTGGCATTTGGACAAAAAAAAGTAGCTTCTTTTGCCATATTTATACTAAAAAGGTTTATTCTTCAACACTGGGAAGTCAAATATATGGCTGTAACTATTAATAGTTTTCAGAGTTATTAGCAACTTAAAAATAATCTCTTCAATGTAGATTAGCTATGGGTGATTACATTGTGAAATGGCTATCATTGATTGAAATGTTTATTAAAATTTTCATACAGATATATAGATTCACATATATGTCTGTATATATTAATCTGTGGATATATACTCTCTCTCTCTCTTTTTCATAACTTTGTATATTCTTATTTTTTTCTTTTTCTTCTATTTAAGAAAAAACTGAAATAAAACAACATTACAATTTTTACATTTAAATTAAAATATATAAGAAATCCAGTGCATTAAAAAAACTTAAAAGCACTGAGTTAAAAGAATAATAAAATCTTATTATTAAAATAATAATAAAATAAATATATTTTTACTCAGCTTTTTCACTTCAACTGTTCATACTTTTCTCAAACAGTTAAGTTGAGATAGTTGGCAAGTATTAAAAATGAGAGACTTGTGTTTTATGAAATAAATACATACCTAAATGTAAGTTTGTAGCTTCCCCGATGCACATTTCAGTCCAAAAGAACAGTGGTTAAAGATGTCACTGCATGACAGAAGGTTGATTAGCAGGGATGGCCATTGTATTCCAGTTCTAGCCAGCTCATGCTCTCAATTTAGGCAACAGTTCAACCATTCAATTGATACATACTTTGAATGGGTAATGGACTGATTAGAACTAATGAATTGAAGTTTTATGTAGAGGAATGGAGAGCCAGTTTGGTGTAGTGGTTAAGGCATAGAAACTAGGAATCCAGGAAATCTAGTCTTGCCTTAGGTACAAAAGGTGGCTCCAATAGCTCAGTGGCTTGCCAGTTGGAAAGCTGATGGCCAAGGTTTGAGACTCAAGTGTCGCATGATGGGATGAACTACCTTCACCCTAGCTCCTGCTAAACTAGCAGTTCAAAAGCATGTAAATGTGAGGAGATAAATAGTGTCACTTCAGTGGGAAGATAACAGAGCTCTGTGATGACATGCTGGTCATCGTGGCTTACCATTCCTTGAAACTGAGATGAGCACCACCCCCTATAACCCCAAGGCTAGTAGAATAAAATCCTCATATTTTACTTTTACCTTAGGCACAAAAGTCAGCTAGATGACTTTGGCCCAATAGTCTGTCTTTGCTCTAGGAAAGAGGCAATGGCAAACCATTTCTGAAAACTTCTCCAAGGAAACTGTCTGAACTTGCATTGTAGTCTTCAAAAATCAGACATGATTCAACAGAAGACAAGAGAGAGAGAGAAATTAGAGGTTGTTGTGGTCAGAATAAGGATTATGTTCAGAATGGAAAATGCACTGAAACAATCTAAAAGCCTGATGAACTTACACTTTATCTTTCTGAAGTTCTTGCATTAGAATGTAATTTGCTTTCACTGCTTGAGGCAAAGAGGAGTTAAAGAAAAATAAGCTCTAATAGAATTGTCAGCTAGGCAAATGAGGGAAGGAAGTGTTAGAAGGAAAAATAGCAGATGGTTATAAAGATATGTAGTGGATAATGCCAGTATGCAAAGGGCTTTAGTCTTTTAGTTCAGCTTGACTAAATTATAAGCATTAGCATGACCCCTATTGACCAGTAGAGAGAAAGGGATTGAAAGAGTCTGAAACAGATGGGATAAAGGAAAACTCCTCCACTGATACCTGGATTGGAATATTAATTTAAAAGTTAACTTCAAAGATGAATAGGGAGAAAGGACCTATTCTTGAAAATACAGCATGCTATAAAAACCTACTCTCTGCTATAAAAAGAACAGGAAGAAGCATCTAGTATATTAAGTAAAGTGGGTTCTTTGGGGGGATTACAAAACCATCCTTGATAATCAACTGGTAGGCATCATTTAAAGAAGCTTTATGGAGTCTGAATGTTCTTTGGATTCCACTCCTAGAATTCTCAGAAATAGTTCTGCTGAGTGGGGAATTCTGAGAGTCAAATTCCCCTTCTGCAGACATTAATGAAGGAATCCCACAAAGACCTTTCAGTCAATTTACTAAGAAGTTGATTGTGCCTAAAAGCAATGTTTCTGGAATTAAGCAACCCAGTACCATCAATTGAGAATATGTTCCTTAGCAGGTTAGATTATGAACTACAAAAAAAAAAAAAATGCACAAGCTATTTACCTGAATATCTCTTTCAGCAAGAAAGGCTGCCCATTGATTAATCCATATATACTACAAGCATGCTTTAAACCATAAGAGATTATGAAGAACAACCAGGTATGTAGCTGTCTTCATGAATCAAAATTCAAACAATGGAAACACAATATAAAGACCTGCTTTTGGGGGTTACAATAGTTAAGCAACTACCAATATATGCTCCAAAGGACTCAGCTTTGGTTGAATTTATAGTAGCACTTCTCATGGAAGCCAAGGCTCCTTTATTTTCCATCTTATAGTATCCCCAGTGCAGTAAATAACTGCAGAGGGCATTAAGCATTACATTTATAACAATCTACAAATCAGCTCTCATTCAGAAGTATCATTGCCTGCCACTGCACCCACTATCTCCCAAATTGGTTTATCTCATTTCAGATTATCCCAAATCGAGCACCTGACATGAGGACTGTGTTGGGTGTAATTTAACATACTGGGTTGCTTGTACTAACCTGAGCAGTAACTGAGCTCCTATTCTGAAACATCATTGTTGCACATGGCAAAGAAATAATGATTCCCAAGATGAAATCAGTCTATAGCGCCTGGTAGGCCAGGCAACAACAATCAGGAGTTAACTGTGGCAGAAACAATGATACTGTTCTGGGAAGGAGATATTATGGTATCTGTCCAAGAGGTCCTTGATATTTAGCAGTAATACTGATGAAATGTCTCTGTTTGATATTAAGTTAGCTGGTAGTGGATAAAAAATATGTACCGCACATGATCAGGTAATCAGATTAGGTCTATTTCTGTATCTGTATATAGCAACACACAAAATGTAGGTAATAAAAATTCACACTCATATCTATGCCCACTAATCTAGCATCTTTATTTATTTGTGTCTTTCATGTCAGTGTTGACTCCTGGCAATTGCTTGGATTAATATTTGCAAGGTTTTGGCAAGGTTTTTTGGAAGTGGTTTGCCTTTGCCTCCTTCCTTGAACTGAGAGAAAATGATTAATCCAAGGTCATCCAACTGGCTTTGTGCCTAAGATGTGACTAGAACTCACAATCTCCCAGTTTTTAGCTTGATGCCTTAAACATAAAACCAAGCTGGTTCTTAGCCTCCTTACAACATGTAAATAAATTACATGTTAGTGGGGGGTTAAACAACAGCACTATTTCTATTCTTTCTTCATTTTTATTATTCTATTTTCTTACTTAACAAAAATAAGTGTATAATACTTTAGCTATGGTAGATGGGTTTTTTGTAAAGAGAAACACATGCTTTGTTTTGAAAACCACACTACAGTATTCAGTCTTTTATTACTAGTAGGGATAGCTGTCAATGTCTTTTATTAGACACTGAAAAGCTAGATACAAGTGGCCTTGACTGTGTGTGACAATGAATTTTCTATCCTTAACTGGAACATCTTCTCTTTTAAGAACTAGCTTATATATTATTTTGTGATTTTTTTCCCCATTTGTGATGACTGGAAGCAAAGTTAGTCATAGGAGTATCAGACAAGTGGCACATCCAGAAGAATTAGCTCTACTTATTGAAAGATTAATTAACAGAATCTTGTAAGTCTGAAAGTCAACTTCTCCCCTATCACCTTTACAGCTCAATAAATTAGGGAGGGTCCCTTCTGAGTCATTTGCCATGTCCACCTTTCTTTTGTGGGCTAAGCTGCCACTTATCCAACTGTTCCCCTGACTGGTTCCTGTCCCTGTCTCCCAAGGTCATTCCCACATACCACTACATGGGAAAAATTACCCTGGCATATTTGGGCCTGCTTGTTCATTCACTCCAATGATATTATATCTTTAATTAATCATTTAATCATTGAAATCACTTCAGGTTAAATCAAGGATGATGGCTACCAGAAAAAGCAAAAACTTTGTATTGTACAAACAAAAGCTGGATCTTCTAACCAACTGTAAACATTTCTTCACAAGCAAAAATTTTGTGTATGCCTCCTTTTATTACATCATTGTATTTGTATCATACAATCTATTTAGAGAGAAGGAAGGAAGGAAGGAAGGAAGGAAGGAGTCATTGTTCCTATGGAGTTGATTTCCTGGTCTGATCTACTTAGTGG
>JANHZU010003012.1:39794-49958 GCA_032468055.1 Acrochordus granulatus
ACCTGTCCAGTATGGTTGAACCTCTGGCAGAGCTCTCATCTTCTTCAGAGCACACAAGCCCCCCAACCACAGCAAGAAGCAGGATGGTGCTTCATTGGGGGGTAATTAAAATTAAATCTAGTTAATATGATTTGTCTATGTTATATATGGGATGAACGTAAAAATGAACTCATGAGAATTATGGAATATAGTTTTGGAATTCTAGCCATTAAAAAGTGTATAATCATACCCTTATTTTTACTTTAATTTCCTAAAATCTTTTTGAGGTGTCCAAATAGCTTTTAGTTAAGCATAGTAATTATATTGTCTAAAAAACCCATATTTTTTTCCAAAGTCCAACAGAATATATGAGTAGAAACTAATTCTCAAATATATAGATTTCTTTTATAATATCAATCCGAAACAGCCTATAAGAGTATAAACACACTCAGAAATCTCCTTTAATTGCATCTTAAGTGTTATTCTTATATTTATCACACCTGAGGAATCATCAGTACTCAGCAGAGTTCAAAGCATCCGGCAATTACAGCAAAATTGGATCAAATGAAAGCAGGTGTCTAAGCAAAATTTTACACTAAAATCAGGAGTTAATGAGGAAAACAGACTGTTTCCTATCATCTCTATGGTCCATTTTTTCTGTTACCTTTTGCCCAGGCTAGACTGCATCACATATTGTATCCAGGCTAAAGAGAGCATGCCATGGTCATGAACAAGGAAAGAAAGACATGAGGTAAGTGGAACAGGTTTGGCTCTCCTTATCCATGCATTGTTCCAACATTCAAATAAAAGCCTTCCTCACATCAACTCCTAGCTTAATTAGTAATTCATAAGTACTTGGGGGAACCTTGTACTAGTAGCATACCATATAAATTGTGCTTGTAGACAGCCCAAGGCACAATCTCTGACATCTTTTGGGAGAGGAGAGAGATATCCCAGCTGAAATCATGGTCACTGTCAACAGTACTGGGATAAATTAATCAATGATCTCAGTCATAAGGTAGCTTCTTAAGATGCCATGCTGTCAACATAAACAATGCAATGTATATTGGTACAATATTTAGTTGCACTTCTAATAATCTGTCAGCACCATCAAGTACATTTGATTAAGAAACAAACATTGTACTGATCTAAGCTACTTTTATTAGAACAGCTGAACAAATAGTCCTCAACTTATGGTTGCTCAGTGATGCAGTTGTTAAGCAATTTGTATGTGACAACCATTTTACAACTATTTTTACTGTGATCGTTACAACTATTTTACAACCATTTTTTATCCCATTTTTACTGTTTTACAATGATTTACAATGTTTTACAATGATTTTACTGTGATTGTTCAGTGACTCACATGGTGGTTAAGTGAATCGCAAGCTATTATGCAAATTCAGCTTCCTTAATTGACTTTGCTTGGTAGAAGCCAGCTGGGAGGGTTGCAAATTACGATCATATGACTGCAAGATCCTTCAGCCATTGTAAATGTGAATTGTGATTATATGGCCATGGGGTGGTGCAATGGTTGTAACTTAGGGCTTTTAGGAACATATGTCATCCATATTAAGTGTACTTGCTTGGATTCCTCCTCATATTTTCTGCATTGGAATAGCTGCAGTGATTGCTGCTGATATCACTTCTTATATCCTGTGATTGATTTGCATTTTTTAATTAACTCCTGGAAGAGAAGCTGTTTAGACAAGTTAATTCTTTCTAATTACTCTCACAAACTGTGAAATACATTTTCAGCTCTAACCCCAATTAGGTAATTATTTTCCTCTTTTGTCATAGCAGGTACCTCATATATGTACTAGATGCTTAAACCCCCAATATTATACCCTCCCTTAATGGAGGGTATAATATTTAGATAATAATAATATTATCTAAATATTAATATTAATAATTTATTATTTATAATAAATTAGATATTATAATATCTAATTTAGGCTAATGCCTAAACTAAGCAACTCCAGGGATGGAGGGGAAAAGAAGGGGTATAAAATGTGCCCTACAAAATTAACTCCTTTGTGAACTGAATTCTGGAGACCACCCCCGACGCTTGGCTCTCTGAGTATATTCAGGGACATTTCTAAAACATTCTCCAAGTTTTTTGCCATCCTGGCATCTCCCTAAGGTTCTCTCCCTTACTGTTCTTATTCATTGGTATCTATCCTGCAAATTCCCAATTAAGTGTTGACACACAAATTAGCAGCAACAACTCCTGATACTTGATTTTATCCCATTTGCTGGGCTAGTTGATTAATTGCCTGAGGTAACTAATTCCACTCTTTGATACAGCAGGCAAGAATTGTTTCTCTACTGCCAATGTAAAGATGCAAGCGATTCTGATATGCTTCTTTCTGTTCTTCCCACTAATTCTCAACTTATTTTTCACAAAGTCTATATTTGCACATGATAAATTTTGTTGCTGAAGTGGTACATTTTCTGAGCTGCACAAAACAATAATGACATTCTTCTAACTGTCAGGTACAGATAAAATTTTTGTGCCCATATTTTAAAAATTGCATAGCCACTCCATAAACAACATATATTTTAACATTTCTCCAGTTGCACCGTCTACACTTGCAGCTTTACCATTTTTTTCAACCATCTCACAATATTTGTGCCTTCCTTTTTGTCACTTTTTCTTTGACATTAACATTCATAGCATTTGTTTCAATACCACTCTTTGGCATAGCACTATTGTCCCTATACAAATTTCCATCATATTTCTTCCAGCAAGCATTCCCTCACATCAGTTTCATCTCAAATCATGTACTTCTAATTTTATTTTAATTTAGTCCATACTATTGAAAAAATTAGTTTGCAGTTTTGCTTAGTTGCATTTAAAACTTATTAGTTAATATAGGCAATATTGAATCTGAGATTTGATCTGATTAGAAATTAATCAAGTTTTGATTAAGCAAGTCTTGCCTAGGTATAAGTTAAAGAATCAACAATAATTTGGTTTCAAAAATACTGGGGTTTATCTGAAATGCTTTCCAGTTTAGTGCAGTCATGTTTTTCTATTCAGCTAGGGAGAATCAAAAACTTCAGCACAGAAGTAGAAGAACTGATTTTAAATTTCTTTTGAATTGTTTATAGTCAATACCTGGTTTACTTGAGAATTTGCTGAACTTTGATTTCATTCCCATCACTACCTATTTCATCTGAAATGTGGCTTTGCACAATAACCAGTTTATTTTCATTGTATTCCCCACAAAACAAATGCAGTGAGGGAAGAAAAAAGTGGGAGATGAGGACCCTTTTCTTTTTTGCTTTATCCAACTGGACAGTTAGAGGAAGCACTGGACTACTCAGAGGGGAGGCAAAGTTGTTTGCAATTATGAGGGCTTAGAAAGCAAGAATAGTTGCTATGTGAAAGTGCCCTAAATCTAATGTAAATCTAATTATGTGTAAAGCCAACCCACACATAATAAATTTGACTTTCCTTCATTGACCAAAACACATAACTGTAAGAGAAAAAAGTAAGATTTGAAGCTGTTTCTTATTATTCCATTAATTATAGAGATTCAGTCTTTAATATGCTGTTTTTGTATACCGTGCATCCATTAACTATTCTTCATACAGTGAACTTTCCTGCTTCACCATGCTATGGATGCTATGTCAGCTGCTTTTGTGGTTGGCTGACAGACCCCAGCAGGGCAACATTTTACATTCTTGTTACATTCATCTGTAGAATTAAAGGCTTGGTAGATAAAAGGCGTCTTTCTCCACATCTCCTGCCATCTTTATTGGGCAACTTCTACTACCATGGACCACATGGACAATGAGGCTTCTCTGATATTTCTCAAATAGCAGAAAAGAGAATTTTCCCCCTATCACACATTAGCTATGTGGTAGTTTTTAAAAAATCTTATTGTTAATTAATTTCAAAAGCAATTACTTTTTCATAAAATTAAAGGAAATGGTCCTATTTGTGATTGGATCATAAAAACAATGAAAAGAAAGGAGAATAATGTTTTGGTACTGTACGATTGAATTCTTGTATCATCAAAACCAGTCTTAATTAATCTTTGGAAAGTTGCCTAAATATCACTTATTCAAGTTGTAGAGACACCAGTGAAATACTAAATAAAGCCCACATGATAATGTGTTTTGAAAAAATTGTGGTTTTGCCATTTTATCTTAAATATAAGGACATTCACCTGGATGGAGTAGGGTGAGAGATTTTCTACTACATGTGTACTGGATAAAGTATTACAAGACTGCTTACACTGTATTTAACCAAGAAACTGAGATGGTATAAATTATAAATTTCACAGCCTGATGAATAATAAAAACATTAAGGAGGTCAAAAAGCCAAATGGAACTGACTGTGAGAGGGAAGAAAAAAGGGAAGAACTTAATTATTATGAAAATAAAATACTCAGTAATCTAAACATCTTGACATAACAGAATGCCTCAACATGTTAGTGAGGAGGAAGTGAACAATATCAGAAATTTTATAGCAAATAATCACTAAATTTGAAAATGGTTTTGATTTGTAAGACAAGACGTTCAATATTTTGAAAGAAAAAACTGTAGGTACACTTCATAGGATGACAAAGTGAACGTCTGCTTCTTCATTGCTGGAGATCTGTTAGCTAACTAGATCTCTTACTGTAGCAGTTACATCTTTAATGGTCTACTTCCAAAAATTCATCATGCTTAAATCACCAAGAGGGATGAAATCTCTCTGGAACCCAAAGGTAAAATGCACAAGCCATGTGATCTTTAAAGAGGATTTATTTTCAGAGCAACAAATCCAAAGCAGTTGTGGTGCGAAGGTAGCATTTTCTAAGCATCAGGAAATACAGACTGTATTTCCTATCAAAACTCCCAGTTGTGAAGTAGCTCTCATTATTAAATTGCGTTATCTAGAGCCATTTTAGACAGTTTTGCTGATGAATCTATTTTGAGATGTGGATGTGGCATGAACATGTTTTAAAGGGAGAAAAAGATGGAAATGTCTAAAGTACTTGATACGTGATGTTAGTCTTTTCAAGGGCAAAGGCAATGGTATTAACACATAATTCTATCTCTGAGAATCTGAAAAATCCCTACTAGATGTTTCAGAGGCTTAGCATCCAAATAATTTGGGTATAATTAATGCATACATGTTTATCACCATGCAGGCACTAGTATGCACTGGTGCTCAGCTACTGAAGCCACTAAATTTACATCAGAATGAAACTCTTTCATTATAGATTGCATTATAGTTAGAGAAAGAGAGCCAGCTTGATCTAGTGGTTAAGGCATCATGCTAGAAACCAGGAGGCGGTGAGTTCTAGTCCCACCGTAGCCATCAAAGCCATCTGGAGGACCTTGGGCCGGTCACTCTCTCTTAGCCCTTCTCACCTCGCAAGATGTTTGTTGTGAGGAAAATGGAAGAAGGGAGGAGTATTAGAAATGTTTGCCACCTTAAATGTATAAAAATAATAAAGGCAGGATATAAATGAACAATAATATATGCCCTCACCCATAGGAAGTATCACCAAACATCACTAGGGAGTTTTTCACAGTAAGAATCAAAATAGGTGGGTTAAATCTCCACTTATTGCACCTGTTTGACTTTTAAATATTCTCTGAACCTCCTTCTCAAAAGGGAGCAGAAAAAAGTTGCCTTTGTCTTGACTCTTTAGGTCTCAGAATCTTAATCTAAAAACAAATAAATGGCTGTCCATAAAAAGACCACCCTTCCCCACTTTAAATACTTCTTATAGTAATAGTCACTTGTGCATTTGCACTTGTCTGCTTCTTGGAAGTTTCCTGGGCTCAGACTCATAAATACTGTATAGTATGATTAGAAGAAAAGAGGACAAGCCACTTAAAAAGATATGAAAATGCAGCTTCTCGTATAAAATAGGACTGAGCTGTGTTGTTTCTCAGGTTAAATGTGAATTGGAAAACTGGATTAAGAGACATTTGTTACTGTGTTTCTTACTTGTGCAGCTGTTAATAATCAGCAATGAGACCCATTTTGTTGCTTTAGATTTTTATGTGCCGAAGATGTTTAACACATAATTATCCCACAATTGTAATAACTATATTATAACACAACTGAAAATGAAAGTATTAGAGAACTTGCCCAGAGAAGGCAGTAGCAGTATGTATTTTTGTTCTCATATGCTATAAACAGAGAGAAAAATGCACATTCATAGACACATTAAGATGTTAAATTGAAATGTTTTTAGGTCTTAATCAGACCTGCTCAAGGAGAGCGCAGAAGAGGACAGTGATCCAGAATCCAGATCCATTGCATCACCTTCCTTCCGCAGAGGATGAATCTTTGCCCTGGAGAGCATTCTCCATCCTTGAACCTAAAAAGAGAAAGACTAGCACTCCTATCGCTGCTTCCCCTGGGTGCTGAAATACAAGTCGGGGAAAGGGACAATAATTACTTCTATTTAATATCAGAGAGAAGAAAAGGCCCCCTTGCACACATTCCCACTGCCAAAATGTCACAGAAGAATACCTTCTCATTTCTCTGGTAGATACACTTGCGTATGAAATTCTTACACTTGAGTAGGAAATCATTTTTAGTCCAGAAGTATTAATGATACTGTAAGAATGTTGTGTTTCTTGGCAAGCTGAGCACTGTCAGTTCTAAAGCTCTACTCTGCAAGGGAATAACGACTGCTTTCTCTACCTGTTATCTCTTCATTCATGAAGAAATAGAGGATAAACTTTTAGAATATTCCCATATAATATATATGCCTTCTCCAACAAGTTTCTCAATTCACTTATTCATGGGGAAGAAGAAAAGTATTAAGTGTGCTTAATCAGGAAGTATGAGTTCTCTTTCTGAAGCTCACTAAAATATTGCTCCATTTTAAATAAATCAATTTGTTTTGATTGCTGGACAAAAATACTCCAACATTTTTCCTAGAAATTCTTCCTGAATGCATTCTCACTTTTTACCTGGTTACTGAATTAATCTGTGTCCTAGAGTTACATACATAGCAATCCATAAACTAAGCGAACAGGCAGGATTTATGCAATATTTTAAAGAAAAGTACAAAGGTAAATGCTGACATGAACCACACTTGACATTCTTGCAAATAAATCAGATTTTTTTTCTTAATTTGGTGAAGCATATGTTGTATATCTTTGACCTAAACTTTTCTTTCAAAGCAGAAGAAAAATTCACTGTAGGTGACATTCACCAGAGGAATGTGATACTCTTTCATTTACTTCGGTAGCCACGGGTTATGTTAATGTCCTAACTTTTATTGTGCAATGCAGTCTCTGGAAATCTGTAATCACTCTGTCTTCCCGTGTTTCAGTGAAATCCCAAGGCAAGATATCATAAGGAAATGTCTCCCATTTTTTCAGTAATGGCTGTATTACCATTGCTAATGGAAACTTCTGCCTTTTTTAAGGATTTTGTTATTGGAGATATTGTTCTTAGATTTATATCCAGCTTTCCTCCAAGAGCTTAAGGTACATAGATAACACTCCTTTAATTTTCACCTTAAGATATACATTTTAAGGCATACATTACATCACATTTTCTCTACGAGAACCTTACATGTAAATTGTATTAAGAGACAAAAACTGGCCAGAAGTCTCTGTGTGAACTCCCATAGCTGAGAATGGATCTGAAACCAAGTCTCTGATTCTAGTCAGAATTTTTAACTACAGACCACACTAATTCTCACCATGTTAATTGAAGTATTTGAGACTTTCTGCTGCTCATTAGGAAATTCAGATAAATCATCCACCTCAGTTTATGTACCCACAAAGCTAAGGATAATTATGAAAGGCCACTTTTGTTCAATTGTAACTTTGTTTGCCATGGTTCTCCAAATCTAATGTTCTCATTCTGAATCTTCTAGAAGCTAATAACATTTATGATCCAGTCCCAAATAGGACATACAGCTTTGCAAGAACATATTAAACCATCTCTGATCTCTTCCAAAAAAATTTAACTGTTATGAACTAAGATAATAGGTAATTTAAGTCTCATTATCAAACCACTCTTCCAAGTATATTTCAATAAAAGTAAATTATAATAGGCTGTCATTAGTCAAGCTGAACTCCTTTCTTCACATCTTAATCTGATAGCTGGGGAGTCCTTAGCCTTTTTATCAATGATGCCCCCCTACAGTCCAGTTCTAGAATATATGGAAAGAAAAATGCTTTGGATTTCCTCTCCAAAGCCCCTAAATTCAGAACTTAATAAAGTATTTTGAGTGAGAGAGACCTACCTCACAGTGCAGTCTTGCAAGTGACTACATTTAATTAGAAATTCTATTTTAAACCAATGAAACCAATTCTCTGGATACTAAAGGAAGCTTTTGAAGAATGTCTAATTTAGGAAAAAGAAAACAATGCAGGGAGGATAAGTAAACATAGCTTGTTTGGGGAAATGATGCTTTGCCCAGTAAACAAAATATGTCAACTGTTATGGGTTTAAAAAAGACAAGGCATAGCAGCTGCAGTAACATAACATCAGTAGAGATCAGTTGAAAGTTTTTTGTTTTAAAAAACAAGGGAAATAATCTGTTTTCCTTGCATAAAAGTTTTTTTAATAACTGTGTTGTTCCTTCATCTATCTGATGGCTCATTTAATTAATTTCTGGAACAAATTTTAGAGGACATGTCGGATTTGAGCAATTCTGCGATAACACCTGCTTAGGTATTTCTTTTCAGAGCTGGAAAGTCTGTGATAACAACTGCAGTTACATATGCCAAAGACTGTATTTGCAACTGTCCTATAATTTTATGTGTGTAGATCACAGATGTTTGGTAAAACATAATGTTAACAGATGGCATTTCATTGAGAGACAAAGGACACAATCCATAATATTGGACTCAGGTTTTTTTCACTAGTAGATTTGGTTCAATTTATTTTGTCTCCTAATGCTCTACTACAAATACTGAAGCTGGAAGCTTCCTCATTATAGGTCCAAAACACACGTCTTGATTGAGATATGATTTACACACATGAGAACTGTTTGGGAATAAGTGCATTGCCATCACAGAATTGTCAACAACAGAGAAATGAAAATGAAAATAGCTATGTGAGAAGGAAAGGAATTACTGATGTATTATGAATTTATGAAAGCTTTATACTGAACTTAGATAACACACTTTTAAGACCACAGTCCTATATATGCATATCCTATATATCAGATATTAGCAACACCCAACATCTGAAATATCTCAAGTTGATTTTCTCTACAAAGCACTATTTCTGTTCCTCCATGGCCAAAAGCTTGCAACATTCTCAAATCTCATGGAATATTTATTTTCACACAGGAATTCTCACAACGTTTCCTTTACCTTCTTGTGGTACATGGTCTACGGAAAAGCAGCACTCCTGAAATCAGGATGATCCCAATCCCATAAAACTTCTGGACAGCCTTGAAGATCTGGCATATCCTTCACACATTGGGGACAGGTTACTAGCTGAGCCCAGCATGGATGGATGTTGACTATGCTATTTTTAAGGGCCTTTGCTGTTATATAACATTGGATTTAGGATACCTTGTGTTTTTTGTTTCTGCACTGTAAACTTCCTAGAGTCCACTTTTGAGATGGGGAGTCATATCTTCTTTTTCTTCTTTCGACTACTCCCATCAGGGATTGTGAAATGAAAAGAAGAGACGAACAAAGCATTGCTTGGAAAATGGAGGGGCAGGAGCTGGTGTTGGAGCTGGAGCTGATTTCTTTTGGCCACCACCTCTCTTTTATTGCATATGTGTTACATTACATCATTCAATTAGAGGATATATGTGAGAGACAATTAGGGAAAGCAATTAGGCAAGAGTTAATTATTTTGTATCAGGAGCTTCACAGGCAGAGGTCTTGACCCAAGTTCCTGTTTACTTGTAAATAAGCCTTTACGGGTGTGCCCAGCGAAGTGTCATATCGACAGGAAGCAAGACTTGGTTCAGATAAGCCTAGATGGGATTAGCTTCTTGCAATACTTGCAGGAAGCGAAGCCTGGTGCAAATAAGCCTGGACAAGATTATCCCTACAGAGTTGCCACAGAAAATCTTCTGTTTCCATCTTCCTCGGTCTTCAGCATCCTCCTCAGTCACATCAACCTCCTGCATATCCTCTCTCACAGCATCCATGGACTTCCTCTTAGGCCTTCCTCTTCTCCTTCTGCTCAGTAGCTCCATCCTCAACAATTTCTTCCAATATATTCTTCATCCTTCCGCA
>JANHZU010003012.1:59508-70577 GCA_032468055.1 Acrochordus granulatus
TGAGCTTGGGAAGACTCCGGGAGGCAGTGCAAGACAGGGGGCCTGGCGTAATGCAGTCCATGGGGTCGCAAAGAGTCAGACACAACTGCGCAACTGAACAACAACAACATATTAAGGGTGAATAAATGACCTTACTAATAGCTTGATCAGAAGATGCCCCTGACACATCACTAATACATAGTTGATGGAAATATTTATTTCGCTTATCCATGACTTCCTAGCTCCAGAAATTACTTGTTCCACTGCGAAAAAAACATAATTCTTTGCTCAGTGGTGAAGACAAGCATCAGATCTCCAACCCCACTGATATAAATCTTACTCAGTCCCCAATTGTTTTGAATTGGCAGTAATTATGTCAAATAAAAGTGGCATCTTTCGAGGACATGAATTGATATTTATTTTGGACTATTTAAACTTGGCATTTCTAATATTGCTTTAAGAGTCAGAAGAAAACAGTAGGTCTAGGATTAGCGACCCAGAGCGTTTCAAAATGATGGAATAGAAATAGCAAAGGAAATATGCCACTGCAGAAGCATGAAACTTTTTCAGGGCTGAGGGCAGCATGTCATCTGTGAGTAGCATGCCAGGAACTGCACCACAAAAGGTAAAAATGAATAGGATGAATAAGTGAGAGACACCAGGACAAAAATTAAATTTAAGTCACAATTAAGTTTAGTTAAATGCACATAAGTTAATCGCTTCCCACTTATTTAATAATTTTCTCACTCACTCACTTTAGTCGCAGTGGGAGAATTTCTAAGAATCCAGGTTTTTTGAGGACCAAAGATTCTGAAGCTCTGCTCTGCATAAGAACATGAGGAAGATAAGCACAAGTTGAATCTATGACAAAATAATAATAGGCACAAATGACTCATTAAAGAGAAGTAGAAAGTCTTACTAGGGGTTTGGTCCATTCCACTGGTAAAGCAAGACCTTTGCATAAAAAGGTCTAAATTTCAGTTCCTGGCATGTCCAGATAAACTGCAAAAGAGTCTGAAGTCTAGAGGAACCACTGACTGACCATATGATGGACTTCCATGCACTGTGGAATAATTTTTTTTGCTGTTCTCTATCTATTACAAAAGTCTTCTTTTAAAAGGGTGATTGAACTCACCCTTGATTAAATTAAGGTGTGGCTCTTTGATGACATTGTATCTGGCACTTTTTCAAAATTCCAAATAGTTGAATAAGATTTTAAAAATAATCTTTGCTTTAAACCATTTTGAGGCCAATGGACTGACATATTTGTTTAAAAATATACAGTATACATCCTAAAATGGCTATTCCAAGCCAAGTAGCAAGAGACATCAGTATGCCGTGAATTAATTATGAGAAAGCGTTTGCAAAAAAAGATGATTATCAGAACGGAATCTCTCAGTGCTCTAACTATGCCCTTACACCCGATATAAATGGGGATTTCTTTTTCTGCCTCTCTCTGCAGACAAAAATGATTGCACGCAAAGGCAGAGTAAAGTGGAGATTCCATATTGGGCCTCCTGGGGAGTTAGCACCCTAGGCTTTTTTCTAAGCAGAAGGCATAACCAAAACAGTGGTTTAAGCAAACACATAATGAATAGGTTTTTCTGCAGATTAATCCATAAAAACAGAAGAACAGTCATGCTGGATTACCTCAAAGTCCAACATTTTTCCCATAGTGGCCAATTGGAAAACTGTAAGAAGCCCAAGGGCCAGCCCCAAGTCTCACTGATATTTAGTCTGGTCATGACTGTTCTTCTTATTCCCTTATTTGCTGTTCATGTCTTCTTGTATGCCATCTGTGTTGGAAGCCAGGCTCATAGCATATGGCAGCAAAGTCAATTATCTGTGAAACATATGAAGAAGAGCTTCCTTTGGTCTGTCCCAGATCTCCTACCTTTGAGCTTAATTGGATAACTCAACATTTTAATATTCTTGTTTTTATAACTGTCCTGTATCCAAAAGGAAACCAAATTATACCTCCACTTTTAACTTACAAAAAAATATGCTTCATCTACCAGAATGGTGGGAACTTGCAGTGACAGCAGCAGACTGTACATTGTAGTATGTAGTCCAATTTTAGGGTTCAAGATTGTTAAAATGTGTTTCTTAAATTTATTTTTAAAGTACTTACAACCCAGGTGCTTTAAAAATAAAGTACTTGTGTGTCTTCCTCCTAGTATCCATAGCAAAAACTTTAGATCAGCTTCACAGCCTACGCTCTTTCCAGATAATATCTGAAAAGCATTCCCTCAGGTCCTTTTTCTTTGCCTTGTAAAACCAATCTGGGGCTGCCTCAAAGTAACTGCAATAGTTTCAGCCTCTTTTTTCTAGATTTATCTTTACCTGAAAAGAGTGTTCACAACATCAAAAGTTTACATCTATTATAAAATGTTAGTTGGTTGAATAATGATAATTACCAGTGAAGATAATTGCATCATCTGATGTACTATAAAATATTCAATACTTTAAAAACATCCCCAAACTGAGCTCAACTCCAGACGAATGAATGAATGAATAAACAAACATACCCATGCAGTTTGTTTGGTTTCACTATGGAAGTAGTTTACCATTGCAATGAATTCCCTGATGGTCTCCCGTCCAAGTACTAATCAGGCCTAAGAGAGAGATACTGTTATGAGCTGCTATGAATGAAAGTTGAAGAATCTGTAGCCCTCCAGATGCTCCTGAACTGCATGTCCCAGCATCCCTCTGCATTAATTCGGGCTTCTGGGAGTTATAGTTCATCAGTATCTGAAAGGTGCAGTAAAGCTTTGTGGAAGGCTTTAATCCAATCACAAAGTCTTATCTACATGTTAACACAATTGCCCAGTGGCATCCCATTAAACAGAGAGACTAGAATTGTCTAAATATTCTATCAATGATAATTATTCCTCTGGGAGGGGGCAGTGTGAGCAAATTGCTTGTTCGTCTCCATGCACTCATGCTCAGTAATTAAAAATCACCCCCTCTTCTTGGTGAGGTGAACCATTAAATTAGAGAGGTGGGCCTAAGCCTTTTAGACTAGGTGGAGTTTGCTCATGTGGAAATTTACTACTGCATCCTTCACTGGACACATTTCAAATGTAATAAAGGTGACTGAACAGCCAGTTTATGGCAGTGACTAAAAAAAAAGTTTCCTTTCCATGGCTGACTGCAAATGAGTTCTTGTTTGTTTACTGTTGGCTCTGCCCCTTGCAATAACTAAATTCAGGATCCCTTCTGTCAAATCTCTTATCTATTCCCTGCAACTGATCTAAAAGGCCCTAGACTTAGAAGCAAAAGGAAGGAAGGTACCTTAGGTCAAGAGAAGGCTCTTCAATTCTGTCATTGTCAACCATTCGCCTAACAATTTCACAAGGGTTCTGCTAGAATATTTGCCATCGATGCTGCTAAAGATTGCTCTAGATCAGGCTTAACAGTACAAACTTGTGATTTTCATGTGTACTATTAAGAGAAGGACTTGTTATGGATAAAAAAGCATCAGCAATTATAAAATGGAATTTGAAAATGAATTATGTACAAGTGATGAACATATAAACTTTTGCTGAGATTTGAAATGGAAGAAGAATAAGTTAAAGAGTGTTTGATAAAACGGGTTAAGAACTTTGGTGACAACATTCAAATGAACCAGTGGGAGAGAATGTGGTAAAAGGTTTGAAATTCACTTTGTCTTACAATTTAAAAGAGAATTTTTATCAAATGATGTACTGGTGGTAAATGTCACCAGAGATATTGTCCAAAATGTATAAAGGTTCTCTAAGAACCTTAGAGAGAGTTCTTAGAAACTGTTAGAAATGTGAAAAGCATGAAGAGATATTTTACCATGCATGGTGGACATGTGAAAATGTGAAAAATTGCTGGACATCAATACATATAAAGAATGCAACAAATTTTAAAAATGAATATTCAGATGAAACCAGATTTTTTAATTGGGACTTCTGGATATCCAATTAGACAGGACTGATGGATAATTGGTAACTGTGGCCAGGGTACTATATGGACAAATATGGAAAAATATAAGAGTACCCACAAAGGAGGAGTAGACTGCAAAAAAGGCAGAACTTGCAGAAATGGCAAAATTAAGTTGAGTAGGAATAAAACAGTAAATACTAAATGGCTGCTGGAGACAGAGATTAGCTACTAGATGTGAGGGGTATGCCATTAGGCAGCCCATTGGTACTGGGGCTATGATTAGAATGGAATAAAGGACAAAATGGCAGACAGGAGGAAATGGACGCCAAATGTAGAACTCCCAGTGTCTTACTGATCCTGGATCTAGCCTCCCTAGGCTCCCCAGGGTACTGCCAAATTACTGTTTGGTAAGTGAGCGATCCTTGGGAGATCCTTTCTCCCCTCTCTCCCTGTATGGAGACTTAACTGCTGTTCCTGAGAAAGTGGCCTTGGTGCCTATCCCAGCAGCTGAATCAGCTGCTCGGTAGTACATGGAGGCAAGATGAGGAGCCCACCAACAGAGTGAGAGGAACAGGGAGATCTGGAGTGGGAATCAGAACCAAGACAAGACCCCTGAGCCCAGTAGAATGACAGCACTGCTGGCAAAGTTGCCAGTGGTTCTCTTGGTTGTTTGGCAGTGGTAATGACTGGTCCTGAAGTGGTCCTGGCATCAGTGAGTGGCAACGAACTGACAAGACCAGGAGGATTGGGAGGATTGGACCTGTAGCCAGGGTAGGAACTGAGATGAGCCATCTGGGCACTGCAGGGCTGAAGGTGAAATGGCAGCATTGCTGGCAGCAGTTCAAGCAGTTTGGTGGAAGCGGTAGCAACCAGCCCAATGGTGATGGCAGCAGCAATGATGCAGGTCAATCAGTACAACTGGCTAAGTAGGGGTAGTAACAGTGGTGGAAGCCTGGAACTACCAGCTAACATAACCAGGAAAGCCACAAGAGCTAAAGCTGGGACTGGGTTTGGGACGAACCATCAGAAACCATCGCTGCTGAGGCTAAACCTGAGCCCCACATAACTATCAGGAGAGCAGCAACAACGACCAGACTGACAGCTTGGCAATGTCAGCTTAGATTTACCAACAGAAGAGGTACTACTGTGGCAGAGGCTGGAGGGAGATGGGATATTGATGTGGGATAGACATCTGAGGCTCCCCTGTTTTGAGCCAACCCCTAAAACATTACCAGGAGTGACTTCAACTGAAAGGCTATAGATGGGAAACCCTCCCTGGAGTGAGAGTCAGGTGGTGGTTGGGATTGAGTGTGGCCCCCTGTTGGTCAATGAGAGAGACTAATGGGGCAGACAATGTGTATGTGTGGGGGATTGGCTGGGGCAGGGGCCCTGCTGGTGCTGAGAGTAGAAGCTGAAGTGCCATGGACGGCCCCTTTTCCCCTTTCTTACCGCCTTGATGTGTTTGCTGGGTGTGCCTGAATTAGAGAGATGGTGGATTTGTCCACCCCGGGGGGGACCAGGATGGGAGGACCACCTTGGGAGGTTTAGGGAGGGACAGGTTAAGTAGGTGGGTCAAGCAGAGGTTGTAATGGGGGCCAAAGAGTAGGCCATTCCAGGGGAAGGCACCCCAATGTTTGATATCTGTGGTGCATTCAGGATCTCTGAGCTCATTCCCAGTTCCTGGACAGTAGACCCTTGGAGGCCCTGAGGTTTGGCTGCTGCTGCTGAATACCAGGTCTGTAAATAATAAGGCTTCTCTTATTTGTGATCTAATTAGGGAGGAGCAAGCCAACCTGGCATGAAGCACTGAGACCTGTCTGACACTAGAAGGGGGAATCCCCCTCTTGGAGATGTGTCCACCCAGGTTCAAAGTTTGGCAACAGCCAAGATCCCAGGGCAAGGGAAGGGTTGTTGCAATTGTCATCTGGAAATCTTGCAATTGTCATCTGGAAATCTCTCTTGGCCACCAGGGCCCATGCTCTTCAAGTATCTGTTCCTGAGGCTAGGCTCACAGGATCTGTTGGGATCATTGCCTCTGTAATAGCCTCCCTGCTTTGTGGCAACATCCCTGCCTGAGCTGCTGGAGGCTATTTCAGAGCTGACTGTTGAGTTTCCCAGGCTTATAATCCTGGGAGACTTCAACCTGGCATCCCTGGGTGTGACCTCAGAAGTGGCCCAGGGTTCATGGTCAACATTATGGCCTTGGGCCTATCCCAGGTCATCCATGACAGTGGGCACATGCCAGATATGATCTTTTTGTTGCAACAAGGCAACATGTTCTGGTGAGGGACATGACTCTCTCCCCTTTGTCATGTTCAGACCATGCCTTGGTGTCTGTAAAATTCTCCTGTTATCCCCCTCTGAAGGGAGGCCAGGCCAATTCAAAAGGCCTGCCCCCAGTGACTGATGGACCTGATCAAGTTCCAAAAGGAACTGGGGGATTTCCTGGAGTCTTGCTGCATGGTCCTGCCAAGGGCCTGACTGCAGTTTGGAATCAAAAGGCAGTTGTGGCTCTGGACAGGATCATGCCCTTGTGTATTTCTTTACTCCATGTGCCTGTCACTCTCCGTGGTTTACAGAGGAGCTGCGGGTCTTGAAAAGGGCCAAAGGTGCCTAGAGCACTGCTAGAGGAAGATGGAGAGAGAATCCAACTGAATACAGGTTAGAGCCACGATTAAGGCCTACCTTATGGCAGTAAGAATGGCAAAGCATCATTACTTCTCCACCTTTACTGCATCCACAGAGTGTTACCCTGAATAAAATTACCCATTCCCTCTTTGGACAGGGGAAGTGGAAGATCATCTTCAGGGCCAAGCACAGGAGTTTGTGAAGCACCTAATGGACAAAGTTGTTCAGATTTGCTTCCAGTTGAATTCTATGTGGGGAGCAGATCCAGTGGAGATGCCTGGGGAGGGGTCTTGCCTGGTTATCTAGGAATGGTTCAATCTTATTCAATCAATAACCTGAGGAAGCGGACATGGTCCTTGATGCTTTTCGGCCAACTTTCTGTCAATTGGATCCCTGTCCCTCCTGGTTGGTGAAAGCCTCCAAGACAGTGTCTTCCAGGGGGTGCAAGCAGTGATTAATTGTTCACTTAAGGGGAGGAGATGTTTCCAGAAACTTTTAAAGAGGCCCCGGTATGCTCCCTACTCAAAAAAATATCTCTTGACCCCACATGTCTTGACAATTTCCATCCAGTTTCCCAGTCGTTTTTAAGGAAGGTGGTAAAGAAGGTGGTTGCTTGGCAGTTTCAGAGGATCCTGGGTGAAATGGATTATCTGGTTTCTTTTCAGTCAGATTTCAGACCCAGTTATGGGACAGAAACAGCATTGGTCACACTTGTGTATGATTTCTTGTGAGAGCAGGATGGGGGTTGTGATCTACTTGATCTCTCAGTGGCCTTTGATACTATCAACATGGTATCCTTTTGGGCCAGCTGTGGAAGCTGGGGCTAGGCAGCAGAGTTTTCTGCTGGTTCGGCTCCTTTCTGCAAGGCCAGTCCCAATTGGTGTTGATAGGGAATGAGAGGTCCAGCCCATGGCCCACTCCTTTGTGGCATGCCACAGGTCTTGGGTCTTTCTCCACTCCATTTTAACATCTACATGAAGCCACTGGGTGAGATCATCCATCACCATGGGATGAGATACCATCAGTATGCTGAAGATACACAACTTTATATCTCTATCCTGGGTGATTCAAATGTTGCTGTGACTGTCTTTTCATGGTGCTTGGAGGCTGTGAGGGTCTGGATGTGGGACAACAGGGTTCCACTGAATCTTGGTAAGACCGAGTAGCTGTGCGTGCAAGGGACTTCAGATTCTGGGCATTTAAGATTGGTTCTGGATAAGGTAGCAGTGACATATACCAAATAGACCTACTGCACAACTTGGGGGTTCTCCTGGACTCACAAATCCTGCTTGATGAGCTTGTGGCTAGGAGAGTCTTTGTTCAACTTTGTGCTGTTGCACCCATACCTGGATCAGGAGTCATTCAAGCCCTAGTTATCTCCCAGCTGGACTACTGCAACACACTCTACATGGGTGCTCTACCTTTAAAGAGCATCCAGAAACTACAGCTGATGCAGAGTGTGGCTGCATGGATAGTTCTTGGGGTCCCAAGAATTATCCATGTGACATCACTATTCTGTAAGCTGTACTGGCTGCCAATTTGCTTCTGGGTGTAATTCAAGGTGATGGCTATGATCCAGCACCAAAAGTATTCTGCTTTTTTTCTATCAGTTTTGATTGATTTAATAAAAGAGATTTTAAGTCATTTTTTCTCCAGTAGACTCTTGCACTTATCTAATAAAGAGACTGCCAAAGTTTTTCTGTGAAAGTCTTTTTTAATTTGACTGTTATGTCTCTAGCTTTCTGGGATCTCCAGATTTCAGCTAAATCCAAAGCATAGAGATCCCATAGAGACTCTTCCTGCTATGCTTTTTCCAATTGCAGTGCTACTGTCACTACTAAGGAAGAACCCTGAATGTCAGAAATTATTGGACAATTTGTCTCTCCCCTGAAAGAAGGAAGAGAAGGGGAAAGGGAAGGAGAAGGAGAATTTGACTATTCAAATTTTCTGTCCAAATCTTGGTGGAAAATTTCAATAAAACATTTTACCCTGCTCTAGTGGTTTTAGATTCAGTGCTCTTTGATCTTTTAAACTGAAAGTAAAAGGCACTGAATTTGCTACCTTTGGTAGGAAAAGGCTCCAAATGTACTGTTCATCATTAAATAAGATCAAGGAATTGGGAATGCTGCACCCACTGGCTCACACAATTCATCTTCCATGTTATGGGTGGACAAATTGATCAAGGCCAGCTTCATCCAGTTTCTCAATGCATTGCTCATGTCTTCTACTTTTCATAGGAGGAGGGTTTTAAAGGAACCATGAAATTTGGGAACTAATTTAATTTATATGCTGCCCATACTATATCATAATCAAGTGACTCTGGGTGGCTTATAAGATAAAAACAATATAAACTGATAAATATTAAAATTAACAAAGATAGCTAAGAAAGGAATCAATATACAGGATGGGGGTGGAGTTTTAGTGAAGTATTTTAAAAATTGTTTTCAATTTTTTGTATGACTATCTCCTGGAAAGTTTTATGATCTTGTCTTCTTGTATGCCCTTTCAGGACCGTATTTCTTGATCATATTGTTTTGTATGTTTTTTTAAAAAATATTATTGTGTGGGAGCTACATCACAGCATTCAGAAACATGTAAAATGAATATACAATTGCATTTAATCTGTGCATTAGTTTGTGACGTATCAAATATAAGAGCCCATTAAATGGAAGCTAAATAAATTCATCCCACACCTGACATCCAAACATAAATGCATACATCAAAGGAGACATCTATGTTCCAGTGCTTGTACCGGCTCTTATTCAATACTGTCCAATTGGATGAAGCACTTTTAATTGCTACTGGTTTAATGATTAGGCACAACAATGTGAAACCATCATTACAAAATACAGGCTGTCTCTGGATGCTTTAATTAAAAAAGGAGATGTGTTGCTAGGAAATTAATAAAGAGCATGAAATACCATCAGTATGATGATATAATGGTCAGGATAGGTTTTCCTGCTCTGGCACAATCCAGTTATGGAGATTTCAATTCTCCGGCCAACATGGCCAATTTTTAGAATCCTGGGAGTTAAGTCGACAGATCTAGAGGGTTAGAGTATCAAAATGATGTCTGAGAAGATCTAGGTTCAAATTCCTAAGCAACAATGAAGCTCCTTGGGTGCCTTGTCTCATGGCTGGAATCAGCAAGATATCACAAGTTGGAAAACTGGGTGAGATCAGAATAGTCATTAAGCAGAATCAGATCAAAACTTAAGCAAACAAGACAACTCATACATTATGCCATAGAATTAAACACAAAAGATTCAATATGAATTTAGGATCACAACAAACAGGTCCAATCAATCCATTCAGCAAAGTCATATGCAACTGAGGAAGAGAAATGGCAGTTATTATCAGTATTGAGAGGCTGTGACAATTGTAGATTAAAATGCCAGAATATATAGGGACATATTTCCAGAGACTGAGAAGTTGCTAATCTCTTCAGACAGCATGCAAATTCTTCATAGTGTAAACCCTTTATTTCAGAGTTCACACTCACCTCAGAAGAATCCTCAGAGAAATAGAAAGTGGATTAGGGCAGGACAAACTGATTGTCCTTGTCCCTTCATTCATCAGTATTCTCTGGAAGCTAGGAGAAGAGAATAGGAAAAATCAAGCAATTTATTGTTAGCCTTCATCTTTTTTTCAGGAATGTTGTTTGGTCTGGCTTCATCCCAGTGGTGAACCTATCAGTTTGTCCTGCCCTAATCCACTTTCTATTTCTCTGAGGATTCTTCTGAGGTGAGCGTGATACTGAGACTGGATGATCTTGGACTACTCATTCTAAACCATTTCATAAATTTGGCATTAGTTCTATTTGTGCAACATGTTTATCCCACTCATCTATTAATTTAGTCGAATTTCCTTACCTCTGGGTTTGGGATGGAAATCACAACTCTAAGCCAGAGGTAATCATTCCTCATATATTTTCTCCAGGGAAATGTGTCAGAAGGGTGCTGGAGGGCTTCATAACATGACTAACCCTGTTCCCCCCTGCAAGAGAGGAAACGGTATCTATTGCTAGGATGTTGCAGTCCATCAGGGTTTGAAAATGTTTTCTGTTTCCAGACATGGCTAGTAAGCAGTATAACGGAGGAACTTCTCCAGCAGCTTCTTTTTTTAGAAGTAACAGGGCAATTGACTAGATTTGGTGTTCCTACAACACAATTGAACAGAGCTAATTTAACCCTAAGCATTTTGAATTTGAATTTAACATCTATTCCTTGCAATTAGTCAATTTTATATTCCCAAAACACATTAATCTCCTTCCTACTGACCTAACAAATTGTTTTATAGAAATAAGGTAATACATAGCACTTGGAGCTCTGTCAGGAAAAGATAGGATAAAAAGAGAATGAGCAATCTGTACATTTTTTCAGATATACTATTCATAGACATATTTCTAGAATTAAAGCGTGCACCAATTGTAGTTTTGTTATTTACATCCTGTGCTCAAACAATTGCCTTTATAACTATATGTTTTTACTTATACACTATATGTGTCACAGTCTTTTTGGGAAGAACAGTTTCAGAAAATATTTTCAAAC
>JANHZU010003012.1:104396-119611 GCA_032468055.1 Acrochordus granulatus
GACAGGGAGGCCTGATGTGCTGCAGTCCAGGGGGTCACGAAGAGTCAGACATGACTGTGCAACTGAACAACAGTCCTCCCTTAGGCAGGAAAGATGACTGGATGACTTTGGGCCAGTCACTCTCTCTTAGTTCAAGATTGAGAAGTCAAGAAGAAGACTGGGAAATCACCTACAGTGTTCATTAAGTGTTCATCATATGCAATACTAGACCAGCATGGTAGATTAAGGTCTATAATCTTCAATGAAGAGGCCTTCATGCTCTGGATTGACCACACAACACACAGGCACATTTAGTCTGTGTATCATTCTCTCACACATGTGCACACTAAACTTTGCACTCATGTATATTTCAATAAAATGTTAAAACAATTTCTTGGTAGTTAAGATGATGAGCTGATCAGCCAAAATGTTGGCAGCCTGAGTTTGAGACCCAGGTGCTGAATAACAGGGTGGACCACCATTATTTGCCCCAGTTCCTGTCAATCTAGGAGTTCAAAAGCATGTAAAATGCAAGTAGACTTGGATTTGGATCTTAGAGCTCCCCAGCAATTTTCCTTTTTATCTAACAAAACCACCAAGTCATAAATTCTATGGTAACATGAGCAAGACTATAGAATAATGATACTGTAACTCATAGAAATGATCCTGATGAGATACACTGGACAGAAAAAGATGTAGTGTTATGTCTTGCAAAGAAAGAAAGCAAAAGAAGAGTCATTATGGTTTGGTTATTTAAAAAGTGACTAGGACTAGAGAATCTTTCAGCCAAGGAAACTCATACTTTCACTCTCACTTTCTCATTTTCTCAGCAAAACTAGCTTATAGAATTGTTGCCGTGGGGATAAAAGGAAGGCAGGCTCCTTCTAAGCTATCTTGAGCTCCTGGGCAAAAAGCAGGAGGTATATCTAATTTTAAAAGGTCCTAGCAAAATGGCACAATGAATACCTTGCCTACAGAAGGCCCATCTTTCTGTTTTTGGTATTTCCAGCTACAGGAATGGCAGTATCATTGGCAAGATTGTGATTGATTACATTTAATACATTTTGTGAAAAATAAATAAGAGGAATGAACATGGGAAATCTATTATTATTGGCATCTTATCTCTCCCCAGTTCCTTAAAACTGTCCCTTAAACATGTTGCTAAAATTGGCACTTTGCTTTTGAATTTTGGCAGTCCAATCTTAGGGAGCTAAAAAAATACAAATGAGGTACTCTGAGCTGCAGAAGACCTAAAAGCTGCCAACCCTTTAGTTAAAGGATATCATGGAGACGGTTAGAAAAGAAATTGTCTCAAATTTGGAGACCCAAGGTTAATCCGAGAAGGCAATATTGTGCTATATCAATTAATAATCTTAAGGAGACATCTTCATATGTTCATTTTTTACAGTTTATAGGTTGGAAAAATACTTCTGCTAAGCTCAGATCAAATTTTGCAGGAGTCATATCTGAACTGGTTTCCATTATTTTGTCAGATACTGTAATTCCAAAATCATATGAACAAACCAAGAAAGCTTCATTATTATTTCATTTTTATTTTTTACTATTTGGGAAATCAGTTAATCAGAAATATGGGATAAAACAGGTGCCCCTATATAATTTTGTTCAGCTAATTTATCACAAAATTATTTTCTAAGCAATATGTCTTAATCAAAGCAAAATTACACTATATATTACCTTGTTTTCCTTAAGGTGAGGAAAAGTGTCCTAAATGTTATGATGATAGTGATATAGAGATTTCTCTAAGTATTGCTAAGACCATCTTCTCTATTATTTTTATTTAAGATTAACATTGCATTCTGGACTTCAAAGAAGTTACCTTTTCCTTTATCCTTACTTCTATGGCCAAGTTGGCTTGCCTTGAACTTAATACTGTTCTGCAAGTTCCAAATGACTTTCTAACAATTACAGAAACAAATAAATTCCTTGTGTGCATAGTTCTAAATTTAGCCTGAGTTGCTGCTCAGAGATTTTGAGCATCCTTTCCTAGTGACTGGTCCTAGATGTGAATTCACCTGTTACCTTAAAAAGTTAAGAGCAATTAGTATCATATCTGTATGTTGTACTCTGAATATTCTGAATGTTTTAGACACCCCAACTTGAGCTTCTTATCTCTGGTTACTGTTTAAAAACTCAGATGCTTGGAGGCTTCTGTTATTATATGTGAAGACTATCCTTTTGGGGAAAAAAATACTTCTAATATTTTACTCAAATGTCATTCCTTGCAAATGTCAAACATCTTGTTTATTAGTGACATTTCAGGGTGTCTGCTACAGCTGCTCCAATGGATGTCTTCAGGCAATGTTTATTATTCTCATATCTCTATGGTTAGGGAATATCCTCCATAATGCTAAGATTCCCACACTTGCTATTCCTTTCATAGTACATTTCTACAAATGCTACATATTTTTATGGGCCTTGGTTTCTCTGATCTCCATGAAAGAGACTCTTGCCCATCATTTTTTCTCAGGGGGATCTGCATATATGCCTCCCAGAGACTACACTCTAGTGAACTGTATTTATGGAAAAAAAAACACAGATGGGCTCTGGGAAAATGTTCTAAGTGAATGCATTCTACTATAAAAATATTATTCTGCTTGGTGATATGAGTGAGTGAGTGAGTGAAAACAAGTTGATAGAATACAGAAAAAAGTGTTTGGATTATTTACCAAGAATAAATTAGAATGATGACTGGTGAATACCTGCTTAGAAAAAATATCTATCTCTTTAGAATATGTGATTTAAACATAAGTCAATTCATATTTACACATGGCAAAGAAATTCTGATGAAATATTGAGAAAATCTATGCAAGATATGACTGATGAAAAAACCCAGTGTGGGACAGAACTTAATTCTAGTGTCAAGAATGGACTTGGGGGAAAATGAGTATGAAAGAAAAGAAACAAAGTGAAAGAAATGAGAATAACTGTAAAATGACTCCAGGAAGAGGAAACATTAATTCTGTACAAGAAAAAAATCAAATATAGTTTAATCTCCCAACAGAATGAGTGGTAAGTGGACATGAAGGAAGAAACTGCAAAAGCTGTTTGAAAAGAATTATGTTACACACCGCCAAAGAAGTTTGTAGAAGTCATTTAAGATGAAACTGATGTGAGGGAAAGCTGGAAGGAGGTTAGCATGGGACAAATTAAAACAGGAGAAATTGGGGGGAATGCTATGAATGTCAGTAACCAACAAGATATTAATAAAAATGAAATCATATGTGTTATGATAATGTTTTAAAAATGGTAAAGATGCAAATGTAGATTGTATAGGTAGCAAAATGTATACAGCCAGTTTGATGTAGTATCTTAAGTGCTGGTTAGAAGACAGGAGACAGAGTTCTAATCCTCCCTTAGGTATGAATCTTCACAGATTCAGATTCTTTATTGGCCAAGGACAGTTACACATGCAAGGAATTTGACTCCAATACAGCAGCTCTCAGTATACTTGCAGGACAAAAGTAAATAGAATAACAACACAACAAATAAGCAAAGTTAGGTGTTCCACAGCAAAGGGTGCATCCAAAATATGTAGCCAGTAGAAAGGAATAGAAAGGGAATGTTATAAAGTGTAGAATTAGAATCACGATCTATTGATAAGTATATATACACATTAAACAGAACTTCTGGGTTAATTTAGAATTCTTTGCGCTTTCTGTCCTGTCATATAGCATGAGTCAAGTATTCAGTTGAATGGTGGCGTGGGGGGAAAACTGTCCCGGTGTCTGGTTGTTTTGGTATGCAATATCCTCTAGCTCTGTCCAGAGGGAAGAGGTTCAAACAATTTCTGTCCAAGGTGAGAGGAGTCTGCAGGTCTCTTCTCTGCCCTTCTCTTGACCTTCTCAATATACAGGTCCTCCATAGAGGGCAGGCTATCTGCAATTATTCATTCTGCAATCTTTATTGTTCATTGGAGTTTGTACTTTTCCTGCATGGTTGCTACACCCAACCAGACAGTTAAAGATTTACAAAGAACAGACTCAATGATTCCTCAGTAGAGCTGTATCAGCATCTCTTGAGGCAGGTTGAACTTCTTGAGCTGATGCAGGAAGTACATCCTCTGATGTGCCTTCTTAATAATGGTGCTAATGGTAGCTGTCCATTTCAAGTATTGGGAGATTATAGAGCCCAGAAACTTGAAGGATTGTACTGCTGATACTGTATTTCTGTATGTGGTAAGAGAGGGTGAAATAGGAGCACTTTTCCTAAAATCCACTATTATCTCCATAGTTTTGAGCATACTCAGCATTAAGTTGTTCAACTTCCCCTTTGTACACAGTTTCATTATCATCTCTAATGAATCCAATGATTGTTGTGTCACCTGCAAACTTCAAAATTTTGGCAAATAATGACCACATGATTGCAGAAAGCTGCAATAGCCAAAAGTTCAAGATCCAGTCATAATTATAACTCATTCAGCATTCTTGTAAGTTTGAATGGTTACTGAATGAGTGGTTGTTAAACAAGGACCACCTGTAGTGTAATGGGTATGTATTCATCCAGAAAATGAGTACTGCCTCTCAGTTCATTTTTTCCCTCAGGTCCCTGATCATTCTATAAATGTGCACGTGAATTATTTCTTCAGAATATTTGTTGCAATTTTTTCCATACTAAGTTGGCATGATTATGGTAAAGTCTGAGGCTGCTGAGGTGAGCACCACTGATTCTCATATCAGAGAAAACATTTACTAAACAAAAGACATTTGGCAGAGAGCTTCAACATTAAGAAAAGAGTTGGCAAAAATCTGTTATGGAGTCCTAGCCGCTCTCTGAGCTTTATTATGTGTGGTTTTTTTGGGGGGGGGGTTGCAGACATTTCATACCAAACTCAGGACTATTCATGTATTGTGCTCTGTCCATAATAACTGTGGTTCACCCTTTGTCTGCTGGTAGGATGATGATAGCTTGATCTTTCTTTAGGTTTTTGATAGCTGTTCTGTCCTCAAGTTATTATTTGTATGTATTGTGCTCTGTCTACCATTATTACGGACAGAGCACAATACATACAAAAAGCCAAAGAATTATTGAAAGACAAAGAAACTTACATCACATTGCACCCCAGTCCGACACAGAAACTAGACAATTGAATCAAGAGAACCCTCAATGACCTTACCAAGAAAGGTCAAATCACTAAGGAAAAGCAATGTCAGATGAAAAGTATTGGACTCATTCTCTCATCCTTCTATGGATGCCCCTAAACACACAATCCAGGCATATCTCTCCACCCTATTGTATTGCTACCAAGGATCCTAACCTACAATATTTCTAAACAACTAACCAAAAAGCTTTGGTACCTAACACAGGAAATCAAATACTCCATCAATTTGCCACTACAATGACTCAGAATCAAAGCCCTAACAACAGAGGAAGATCTAATCAAAGTCTCATTCGATGTCACAGCGCTCTTTATGTCCATAGACCCAGAATTGTCAAAAGAACCTATGACAGCACTATTACACAGCACACCTGACCTAGCCAAATGCACCAAATCTTCACCAAGATTGAAATTCCCAGAATTATGGACCTCATCAACCTTTGCCTGACTATATATTTCCAAATAGATCAACAAATCAAAGGAACACCCATGGGATCACCGCTTTCAGGATTCATAATAGAAACCATGCTGCAGTGCCTAGAATCCATAGCACTCCCACACATACAACCCAAAATATGGATCCAATACATAAATGACACCTTCGTCATAATAAAAAGAATCAACTAGAAAAGGCACATACAACTGTCAACAACATCTTCAAAGGAAGAAGAAAACAACATGCTACCTTTCCTAGACATTCTCATCAGCAGAAGCAATGATGGCAAATTAGAAACACAAATCTCTCATAAAACTATCCACACCATCCAAGTGCTCCATTACCAAAGCAACAACTCAATCCCTCACAAGAGAAGCTGCGTAAGAATTTTATTTAGATGAGCATATTACAGCAACCCTGAATAAGAAACAGATCATCTATACAATATTTTCCAACAAAATGGATACCCATACAACTTTATCAAAAAGTGCCTGACCACTCAACCCACACAACTACACAAGCAGTGAAAAGGATTACATTGACATCCATCAAAAACTTTTCTGAAACCACCAACAGACTTTTACAAGCACTATCGCAGACAAACTGACCAAAGCCCTCCAAAACAGCCTGAATAAACTAAAAGACCCAGCAGCCCCAGAAGAAAAAAAGGAGTGATCTATATCATACAGTGTAAGACTGCAACAGCCACTGTATAGGACAAACAGGCAGAAGACTAGAAGCACACATCCATGAACACCAACTAACGGTCAGAAGACATGATGAAAACTCCTTAATTTCACAACATATGGAGACACTTAATCATAGTTTCAATTGGAAAACTGTGAGCATCCTAGAGCAGGCCAAGTCAAGAAATGCTAGAGACAAATCAGCCATCAACAGGCACATAAGGATTAACAGCATCTACATACCATTCCAAAGAGACAATCAAAAAGCCAGAAAGGAAAAAAAAAGATCCAATCACCTCCTCACTAACAATCAACATCCAGATAAGCAGTGCTGTAACACCAAGATTAACATCAGACCAACAATCAAGAAGTGAACAATACTCTAATCAATGATCTAGCAACTCAGACAAACAAGCTATAAATAAGCACAGCCTAATCAAGGAACCATCAGAAACACTCCCCACAACACTGACAGGGCAAACCATCAGTTTATAAAGAGATCAAACTTCACTCTTCTCTAGCACTGATGATGTTACCTAGTTTGGCAATGAAATGTCTGCAGAAAAACAATCAAATTCAGAGAGCACAATTCAATCCTGAACTACAAATATTATTTTCTATTGGTAAAAAAGCTGTTGACTTGCAAAGACAGAAGGAAGAGGCAATGAATTTGAATCATGGTCTAATAGGGAGAAAGAGAAGTTGCCTGTCCACTGTTATATACATAACTTAGAATCATAACATCATAGGGTTGGAAAGGACTTTGTAGGAATCTTCACACCATTTTGTACAAATGGCTATCCAGTTTTTCTTAGAAACCTACAGATGATTTCCAAAACCTCCAGAACACTGGAGGCAAGCTGTTCCATCACTTAATAATAAGTCAGGAAATTCCTCCTTAGCTCAAATGTGGATCTCTCATTGTAAAGATTCTGCCCACTGGTTCTTCTCTTATGTTCAGGTGTTAGGGAGAATACATTTATTCCGTCTTCTGCTGAACTCAACTGGATGTGTCTTCCTGATCAACCTAGGGAAGACTTCTGGTCCAAGCTGTTTGGATCCCGGATGAGCCCCCAAGTTGTTAGAAACAACCCAGCTTTCCAACTTAAAATAAAACAAGAGAGTTTGGCAGAAAGACAGAAAGATTTATTTAATATTTTTGCAAAAACGGGTGCATCAAGTACATGCAGGTACATTAGACACACTTAAGCAGAAAATCATTACACAATTATACCCTACTCCTGACTGGATATGCCCTCCTCCTTTTCCCCATTGGATAGGTACTCCAGAGTGTACAGCCTACCAGAGCCACCTAATAAATTCCACCTTAGTTCATATCTCCCACTACTCTAATTCTATTAATAATTTTCCTTTTTTGGTTATTCCCACATGCAACCTTGAGGCATCTTTTTACTTATTCCTTCCTGTCAGCCTGATGATAATGAAACCACCTTTGGTTTCTGTTTAATTAATCTTATCAGAGCCTTCAACAAGTCATTAGGCTTGGTCAAACTTCAACAAGTTATTTGGGAAAGGATGTATGCCTCTCAGTTGATCCCATCAAGGTTATAAACTACTTCTTTTTGGAAAACAGATCTTTGGAGATAAACATGTTCTTTATTATTTCCCCACACTGTGACATCCCTTTGTATTGGAAGACTATCATGTCTCTCCTGGTCTTCTCTTTTCCTAAACCAGGTAAAAACATACCAACTTCTTTCATAACATTTAGCTTCCAAGCCCCTACCATCTTTGTTACTCTTCTCTGCACTCCACCTTCTTTGTATATAAGGTTTCCAAATTTTCTACAATAAAGCTACTTAACTAACCTTCTGGAATCTACTGGGAATTGCAGAGCTGAAGATGTTTCAGAGTCTTTTTAGCAGTAAGCTTTGGCAATTACAATATGAAAAATGATTAAACTGCTATTAAACAACAGTCTATCATGATATCAGGAGATTAATATCCATTCTTCTCCTGAAGCTTCCCAGTATAAGAAAGATTGAAACAAAAAGTGAAAACCGGGAAATGTCACCAATGAAATGGGAAGCTCTTGCAGTCAGTCTTGCAAAGGTCTGTATTGTGGAATGGAATGTCAAAATATTTTATGTAGTCAATGTTTAACTACATGCCATCAAAATTTCTAAGAGAATAATTAACCTCTAGACAATTTCTTCCTTGCCAAAGTTTTCCTATAGGCTAACAGCCTGATTAACTCCTGATCACACAATGGATTTACACCTGGCAAATGGTTTATATCTCTTTGGTGCAAGATTATGAAAACCTTTGTAAATATTTTTCCCCCTATAATTAGTACATTGCAAATGAAAATCACATCTAGTTAATATATCAAGTTCATTTTAATTACAAAAATAAGAATGATAACTAAAATAAATAAAAACACAAGCTACATCTTTCCCTTTCTCTTTACAAAGGAATTGGCACATTAACATACTCCTTGAGAGGAAAAAAGGTGCCAAATTTGAATTTTTTATTTATAAGCATACATACTGATTAGATAAAATAAAATTTTCTTAGGGCATGGATATGCTTAGATGGAAAGCATTTTTATACTGTAAATATAAACAATTTTTGACATTTTGCAATTGTCTATCAATCCTACATTCGTGTTCAAAGAGGGAAGATGGAGCCACGGGTGAAGTAGGGAATCAGTCTTGAATCTCTATGCATCCACAAGCATCAGAAACCCAACCCCTCCTGAGGATCGTTGACTCTTATCTTAGCAGTGCAGGTGTTCAGCAGGCATCTGGGCAAATTCTTGTAACGTTGTAGCACCAATGCAATCTGTTAGCTTGAACCAAACCCCTAAGCCTAGCCTTTCATGCCTGAGACTCAGCTTTATACAATAACCTTATTTTTATTATAATTTTAGAAATTGTAATGCAACATTAATAGAAGCTTTTTTCTTATCTTTAATCATTCATCTTATTTAAAGTATCAATTTCTAGTTTATGTTAGTATTGGTATTCAATAAATACCACTGTGCCCAACTAATATCTGTTCTGTAATGAAGTATTCAGATTTTAAAATGAAATAAAACAATTGCTTGAGCTCCAGCAAACATTTTTTCCAGTTCCCCACTACTATTCTTACTTTCAAAATAAGTTACATACAGTAATTTTGAGAATTTTATCCAATGCTAAAACTGAAGGAAGTACAAATATGCATGCATACATTTGGGTGCTTTTCTTACTGTTTTAATTCAAATACTAAGATGGAAAATTCTCAATAAAAGTCACTCACTTTGGTGAAGATTATGAAGGTGATGCCCACTGTATGATACATAATGTTGGATTCATTATTTGTCTGATCTATCATGTCTATCCCATATTCCTATGGAAGATAAGGAAAATGGAAGGAAGTTTTGAAATGGTATGATGGGAAGTGCCTCTCAAAACCAGATTCTACCCAGGAAAAATCTTAGAAATAACTATAGAAATAATTATATAAACATAAAAATAATTTAGTTAAGGTATTTAAAGCTTCTTTGAGATCAAAGCCATTTATAAAAAAAGGAATAAAATGTAAAAATTTCTTAGAATATTTTTATAACTTATTATATTTTGCAACCACAGAGTAATTTTAATAACAGATTTCTGAGTAGATTTAGAGGGTATGTGATTAACTAGATCACTTCCAATAGAAGAGAATATGTAACTCATGGTTGAATTGTGGAAACCTTGGTGTGCTCTGAGCATAGTTGTTTGCTTGCAGACATTTTATCACCCAACTAGGTAACATCAGCAGTGCTAGTGAGTGGGGGCTTTGCTTCCTGTTTATCAACAGTTGTGGTGAGAAGTTTGGTTTTCTCCTTGCTAATTCCTTGATTAGGGTATTTTCTTCTTGATTATTTGTCTGATATAACAATAACAAACAGATCAAAACACATCCTCTCCAGCAGCCTACTCCCAAATAAGCAGGGATTAACACCAGACACAATCTAGTAGAAAATAATATCTTAATCAAGGAACTAGCAAGGAGAAAACCATATACCCACCAGCTTTGATAGGGCAAGCTACTGTAGATGAAGGGACCAAACAACATACTTACGAGCGATGATGATATTATCTCGTTAGGTAATGAACCATCTGCAGGTGAACAACCAAGCTCAGTGACCACCAAGAACTCCACAACTAGATAAATATTATAACATAGGATGAGGCAATACTGAATGAGAATGTTTAGGTAATTTCGGATATGACCTCCATGTGCATAAAATTACACACAAAATCTCATCTTTATATCTATGAAAAAGCCATGAGTTAAAAATAATTGTTTCAAAACATGGAATGTGTTGGATATGTTAAGGAAGAATTTTAATATATTGCACAATTATTCTTTTTCCCCAAAAACCTTTCCACTTTATAGCAATGTTCTTCCATTATAAGGAAAATCTAGTTACTGAATATTTCAGGTTAAGCTCATGAAACTGATGCAGCCAGTCAATCCTGACTAATAAATCCAGTCTTGATTGAATTGTGCCATATAATATTTTCAAATCTCATGAATCCCAATGGGAAAATATTTTCAAAACAATGAATGAGATTTCAGGGTGAAATTTTGCCTGGATCAAGATCAGCCAGGCAAAATTATTTTAAAAAAATACAGAAGTTTTTTTTTATCAGAAGGTGCTAAGATAAGATAGATATATTAAGGTTGTTTCATTGCCTGGCATATTGAATGCAGCACTTTCACAGCAGCATCTTTTAGGATTTTAAATAGTTCAGCTGGAATATTGTTACTTCCTCTCGCTTTGTTGTTAGTAATGTTTCCTCAGACCCACTTGACTTCATACTCCAGGATGTCTGGCTCTAGGTCAGTGACTGCACCATCATGGTTATCAAGGACATTTAGATCTTTATCGTATAGGTCTTCTGTATATTCTTGCCATCTCTTCTTAATCTCTTCTGCTTCTGTTAGGTCCCAAACAGTTTTGTCCTTTATCATGCCCACTTTTGCACAAAATGTTACCCTGATATCTCTGATTTTCTGAAGAGATCTCTAGTCTTTCCCAGTCTATTGTTTTCCTCTATTTCTTCTCATTGCTCATTTAAGAAGGCCTTCTTTTCTCTCCTTGCTCCCTCTGGAAATCTGCATTCAGTTGGATATATCTTACTCTTTCTCTCTTGCCTTTCACCTTCCTTCTTTCCTCAGCTATTTGTAAAGCCTCATCAGACAGTCACTTTGTTTTCTTCCATTTATTTTTCTTTGGGATGGTTTTAGTACCAACCTCTTGTATAATGTTACACACATCTATCCATACTTTTTCAGTAACTCTGTCTACCAGATCTGATTCCTTAACTATATTCATCACCTCTACTGTATATTCATGATTGAGATCATACCTGAACAGTTTAGTGGTTTTCCTATTTTCTTCAATTTAAGACTGAATTCTGCAATAAGAAGCTCATAATCTGAGCCACAGTCAACTCCATGTCTTGTTTAGCATGGAGGCATGGTGGCACAAGTGGTTAAGAGCTCAGCTTGCTGGCAAGGTCCTGCTGTTCCACTTCAGCTCCCGCCAATCTAGCAATTCGAAACCATGCAAACATGAGTACTGTAGATAAATAGGTACCACCTCTTCCAGCAGGAAAGGTAACGGTGCCCGTGTGTGCCTATGGTATCTAGTTATGCCAGCCATAAGACCATGGAAGTATCCTCAGATGAACAGTGGCTCTTCAGCTTTGAAATGGGGATGAGCACTGCACCCTAGTTTCAGTTACAGCTAGCAGGGTAGCCTTTACCTTTACAGAGCTTCTTCATCTTCGTCTGCAAAGAATATAATCAATCTGATTTCAGTATTGACCATCTGGTGATGTCCATGTGTAGAATAGCCTCTTGTGTTATTGGAAAACAGTGTTTGTTATGACCAGTGTGTTCTCTTGACAGAACACTGTTAGCCTTTGCCCTGCTTCATTTTGTACTCCAAGGGCAAACTTGCCTGCTGTTCCAGTTATCCTTTGACTTCCTATTTAGCATTCCAATCACCTATGATACAAGGACATCTTTTTTTGGTGATAATTCAAATTTAAATTTAAGAGGGCCTTCATAGAACCAGTCAACTTCAGCCTCTTCAGCATCAATGGTTGAGGCATAGACTTTAATGGTTTTTAATGGTTTGCCTTGGATTCAAACCAAGTTTATTCTGTTGTTTTTGAGATTGTAACCCAGTACTGCTTTTCCCATTCTTTTATTGACTATGAGAGCTGCTCCATTTCTTCTAAGGGATTCTTGTCCACAGTAGTAGATATTGTGGTTATCTGAATTAAATTTGCCAATTTTAGTAACTGATTCCCAAGACATTGATGTTCAATCTTGCCACCTTATGTTTGATCACACATAGCTTACCTTGATTCATAGGTCTTACATTCCATGTTCCTATGCAATATTGTTCTTTACAGCATTGGACTTTATTTTCACTTCCAAATACATCCACAGCTGAGCTTCCTTTTAGCTTCGGCTCAGCCACTTCACTCTTTCTGGAGCTGTTTATAATTGCTCTCTGTTCTTCCTCTGTAGCATATTGGACACCTTCCAACCTGAGGGGTTCATCTTCCAGCATTGTATCTTTTAGCCTTTTGATACTTTCTATGGGGTTTTCTTAACAAGTATACTGGAGTGGGTTGCCATTTCCTTCTCCAGTGGATCACATTTTGTCAGAACTCTCCTCTATGACCTGTCTTGGGTGGTCCTGCATGGCATAGCTCATAGCTTCACTGAGTCACATAATACTTTGTCAGAATGCTACAGATTTATTCCTATTCTTCTTCAGTTAATAGAGACAAAAGAGGTGTTGAATTCTGCTTGTTAAAAAATAATGTTGCACAGATAAACAAGGACATGGAATGCAGCTATTGTTATTCCATCAGGAGAAATGTTCTAATTAAACAGCTCATCTTGAAGAATCTGTGCAAGCTAAATGCCAAGGTCTCAGCTAAAGGACATGCAAATTAATACTTGGCTTGCAGTTTTTAAAGTAGCAGTTTTATTTCATTATAATCTTATTTTACATAATTATTCATTGGGGAGTTTGTACATACTTAAACAGGAAGCAATATCAAATGCATTAAACAAATAATAAAATAAGACAAGCACCTATAGAATGACCCTTGTAAAGTGATGAAACTGCACACATTGTCTTCCAATCTATCAAGTTTAAACTGTTTTAAAATATTTAATTTGCTTTCTGTTTTTCTTTTTCTCTTCTATGGATTGAATATTCAGCAGCAGAATTCACAAAACCTCATCCAGGAAAAATTTCCTTCCTTCCTTCCTTCCTTCCTTCCTTCCTTCCTTCCTTCCTTCCTTCCTTCCTTCCTTCCTTCCTCGGAGTTCCCTGTGCCATTCAGAGCCATCTAGAGGTAGGTCACCATAGAAATATCAGTAATAGATAAATCAGTCTTCTGTCTGTGACACATTAATACTGTCCACAAAAGGGATAAAAAGGTCAATTTGGCAACCATAAGAATGAATCTTGTCTTTTTTTATGTTTATAACGGGCAGGTCTTCAGTCACATGGCTGTGGCCAATCTATTGACTTTTGATGTCCATTCTTAGTAAACTCATAGAGTGACGTTCTCCAGAAAGACCTGTCCTCATCCTGGCTTTTTAGGCCTCATAATGATGCACTTGTTGCTGTTGTAATCAATTATTTCTTCTTTGCTACTAGTTATCCATTTCTTTAAAAAAATCTTGCATTCTTCCAAAATATAAAGGTTAGAGCCTGGTCATTTGTGCCTAAAGTGAGAACTCTGGATTGATTTTTCTTTGATTCAGCCTAGATACGTGAATCCTGTTTTTCATTAGACATTTTTATTTTTGCTCCCTGTGAAGGATACACACACAGAGAGATACATATATACATACTTACTAGACAACCTGTGACCCTGCTGGGTCATCCTTTCAGAGATATTTCTTTACCAAATTCCTCAGTAGCTTCAACAGTGACAGAGTTTATAATGTATAATTTTCCTCATGGGAAAAGCTGGGATATATTCAGAGTTGAATCTGCTTTGAAAATAGCCCATGTTGAACTGTATAGCACAGTCAAACATTCAGCACATTTTTATGTTATGTCATAAGCTGTTCTTGACAATTTTCATTAAATAAAATGTTTTATAAAATTTGCCAAATTTCAATTCTATGTCCCCATGCCTGCAGGCCAAAAGAAAAATGTCTTAGGGTCTTACAAAAAGGCAGCTGGCTTTTAATTAAGTTTCTTACCTGTCATTCTTGTGCCAGAATTATCTCCCTCCACCCATGCCTAGCTGATGGAAGCTTACTCCTCTGCTTAAAAATTAACTTAACCCTAAAATAGTAGAAAAAGAGACAACAAAATACATTTATAAAGCCTATACTTTTTAAATATGAGAAATAAAATCTTAAAATTTCAAGGAGCAGGTGGCAGTCATGGCTAGGAGGGCCTTTGTGCAATTTCATGTTGTGTGCCAGTTGCATTCTTACTTGGATCCAGAGTCCCCGTGTCACTCATGCCCTAGTCATCTCTCAACTTGACTTGACTACTGCATGCACTCTACATGGAGCTACTCTTGAAGAGCATCCGGAAGTTACAGCTGATGCAAAATGCAGCTATGCAAACAGTTCTTGGAGTCCCAAGAGTGACCCATATAACATCACTGTTGTGCAAACTGCACTGGTTGCCAGTCTGTTTCTGGGTGCAATTCAAGGTATTGGTTATCACCTAAAAGCCATTCATGGCATGGGTCCAGGTTACATAAAGGACCATCTCACACCAATGGGTTCAGCCTGTCTAACTTGGGCCAGCAGTAAGAGCATGCTCCAGATCTGTCAGCCAGGGAATTTTGGCTGACGGGGTCCAGAAGATAGGCCTTCTCTGCTGTAGTGCCTGCCCATTGGAACATCATTCCCCTGAGGTATTATTAGCCCCTACCCTTCTGGCTTTCCACAGAAGCCTGCAGACTTGGCTTTGTGGGCTGGTCTGGGGACCACCAGTGAG
>JANHZU010003013.1:51842-68276 GCA_032468055.1 Acrochordus granulatus
CTTACTGCAAGGATGAAGTATAATATGAAAAAATAAACAGTTACTCCATCTCCTCCCCAATGAAATGTGTCCTAGTTATAGAGAAATGGTTGCCTGTTTTAAGCCACCCAGAGTCTGTGGAAGCGGGGAACTATAATAAATTTAAAATAATATTAAGAATTAGAAAGCAAAGATAGCACCAATAGTGATAGGCACCTTGGGTGCAATCCTGGAGCACCACTTGAACACCACTGACATTGACAAAATCATCATCAGTCAACTGCAAAAGAGCTTGACTTGGAACAGTTTACATTCCACAGTGAGACTTTTAACACCATCAAATGACAACATCTGTTATCCCCAGTCCTTGGAAAGGATTCAAAAGGTGGATAAAAATGCCAAATCTATTTTAAACATCTGGCTGACTCTGCAACAAACTATAATCAGGAAGAATACAGTATCACTGAAAAGTAGGGCTGAGCTACGACGCATATATTTGTGTCCTGTATTTTAGGATTAAAAATCTCAGATGAATTACAATCAGCAGAAACATTCAAAATGGATATTTTCAATTGTGCTGCATTCATTCAGAAAAGGGCTAGGTAAAAAGAAGAGTCCCTCAGACTGCACTAAAATTCCCTGATTCCCAGATGAAGAGCATTCCAGGGTGCTGAGGTCATGCTAGTTGACTGTAACTGGAAGCTCCACAGTTCTTGGCGTGTAACAAGACCTCCTTAAAGTACCATAGACATTGAAAATATATTTGATGATATATATTTGATTATAGATACATATTTTGTCTGCCATTTATTTATTGCTTAACTGTTTTCATTGTTTTTACTTTGTGGGCTACTACAAGTAGTCCTGGATTTATGACCGCAATTGGGACCAGAGTTTCTGTTGTTAAGCAAGAGAGTTGAGTTGCGCCTGATTTTACAATATTTTTTGCACAATGTTAAGCAAATCACTGTAGTGGTTAAGTGACATAATCATTAAGTGAATCTAACTTCCCCCATTGACCTTGCTGTTAAAAGCTGTCTGAGAAAGTCATAAATGGCAATCATGTGACTCTGGGACACTGAAACCATCGTAAATACATGCCAGTTGCCAATCACCCAAATTTTGATCCTGTGGTGCATGGGTATGCTGCAATGGTCTTAAGTGCGAGGATCAACTGCTAAATAAATGGCTGTAAGTTGAGGACTACCTGTACAGTTGAAAAGGATTGAAGAAGGATAAAAGTCACATAATAAATATTTTGGAAACTTTCAATTTTTTAAGTTGCTTCATAATTCAAGCTTTGCATTCAGTTGAGCCTATTTCTGGATCAAGAGGCTCTATTCATGATTGCCCATGCCTTGGTCACTTCCTGGGTGGACTATTGTTAACACATCCTATATGGGGCTGCTCTTGAAGAGTATCCAGAAGCTTCAGCTGGTGCAAAATGTAGCAGCATGGGCAATCGTGTGTCCCTAGAACTGCACACATTACTCCTCTGCTCTGCAAGCTGCACTGGCTGCTGGTTTGCTTCCAGGTCCAATTCAAGATGCATCAAACGCATATCGAGTGAAGAACCATTGCCCAATTCTCTTCCACATAGCATACTGCAAGCAGGGCACACTCCTTCAGAAAATAATGCAGATGGAGAGAGGGACATACATTTTCCAGAGTAGATTCCAGGTTCTTCGCTTGTCATGATCTCAGAGATGGAATCTGACACAGCACCTTGCTTCTGGCTCTATAAAAGTTTGGATAATCAAAAAGCAAGTCAGAACAAAAATAAACTTTTTCCTACAATTAAAGCATTCTGAGAAAAAAAATGCCTTAAAAACAGGCACTTCTGCAGAAAGGATGCCCACTTGGTCCACCATTTTAAGGCCCAATGTGCCATAAAACAGCATCCCTTCTCCTGGTAGGCTGAGATATGGTCAATATTTTTTCCATCAGTATCAAAATCCCTTAAAATTTAACAAGTCTAAATAAAATACACGCACCTCAAGCAGTCCATTTCAGAAAAATGTTTCAACTAAGCACCAAAGTAGGATGTTTCCAAAGCCCTCTTAAAGCAACTGCAGATATGCCCTATTTTCATTCCCAGCTCTGTATGGAGGAGAGGGACATGGTGAGATAGAGAAAACCCATTTTTGCAGCTGGCACTCTAACCTGTTTGTCTTCTGTCCTGGAACCAGCTTGAGTGAAAGGTCTCTCATCCCCTTCTCCATCAGCCGTTCTTGGCCTCTTTAGCTCTTCCTCATACCCTAGGTTGCACCTGCTTTCGATTTCCTCCTCACAGGACTCATCATAACAGTAAATGGCCTCCAGAATGTCCTCATCAGTCGTAAACAGGATGGTGTCTCCAAATTGCTCTGGAGCTGAAACGTTGTCAATTTTATGATGAAATCCCCACAAGATTAACAGCTCCTCCCTTTATGAAGCCCCTTGCAAGGAAGGAACCCTGTAGTCACTGCTGAGACTGAAATGACTTGAAATATTTCCTCTTCCTTTCCTGTACTCCCAGTATACAATTGGCTTTAATGAAGTCTACTTTTCTTCTATTATTAACAGAAAAGAAAGCTGGCTGGCTAGCTGGATGACCTAGGCCAGGATTTACCAGCCACTACATCTCCCTCTTTGAAAAAGCAAGTGTAGAGAAGATCTACCCCCTACCTCCAGCAAGTGTCCCTGAAGCCTTGGCAATTTCTCCTTGGAAAATGCAGTGTTCATCCAGGAGAATGGAGATGTCTTTCACACCCCGAAAGGAATGAATGCGAGACTTGTTGTAATTCCAGATGCGAATCATGGCTACCTCACATGGCTTTGCAAAGGACAGGCAAACCCAGTGGGACTTCCCTGGAGTGAAGGGAGCTAGCCAGAGGTGCATGTCATCCTGGGTCCGGTTCACTCCATCCATCAAATTAGTTACAGTCCGAGGGTCTCTGCCATACTCAGGCAAGATGTTGATATCAGGTGGGTTGGCTGTGATTTTTACAGTCTGGATGGGCTCACCTTTTGAGCTGAACAGTTCAAGCCCATTCAGACCAACATAGTGTCTGTCTCCCCAGGTTGACTTGATGTCAATTTTTAAGTGCTGACCATAAGGCAAGACAGGGATTTTGAAATTGTTCTCATCCTCCAGGTCTAGGCAGCTGTTGTCCAGTGCTGGCAGCCCCTGCGTAATGTCCTTTATCCTGAGCTTCTGACCTTCTCGCCGGCTAATTTTCTGTTGATGGAGAAACTCATCAAAAATGTCACCTTGGAAGTCCATATTGGAGATTCGACCATGATGTGAATGATTAAATTTCAACAATGAATTCCAAGATTCCTGCAGCATGTACTCCTGAGAAGTACCCCACTTAGCCCTTGAGGGCCTTGTTCGGCCCTTGCCAGGGAGAGACTCTTCTAAAATGGAGAAATTAGTATCAGCAGATGAAGGGGAAAGGAGGCATTTTTTTTAAAAAAAGTGTCAAGTAAAATGAGAGCAGCAAGTAATCAGTAACACTTTCTGAGTTCTTCAATACAATATTACAAGAACACAGGGAGAAGAGGGAAATATATGATTCTGCTCAAGTGTGGGATAATCCTAAAGAAGATTTGAGAGAAATTGGCTAGTGGTCATCAACTCTTACCTTTGTCAACTGCAGCTTTCTCTGTACATAAGGTGTGGCTGAACCCTTTCCTCTTTCTGTCGTTAAGATCTTGATCAGGGGGAAGCAGCTCAGTTGGACCATTGCCTTTATAAAGCAGTGGTTTCAAGAAGTCCAAATCAGGGATGGACTCCCGAGTCTCCTCTGAGGATCTCTCATCTGCCTCTGGGGCCTCATTGTTGGATTGCTTTTGCTCAGTTGGCCAAAGATGGGGACTCTCATCAGTTGTTCTTAGGCAGCCTCTCTTAATGCTTTCTGAAGGCAGGTGGACTTGTAAGCCCAATGGAGGCAGTTTTGGCTTTTCAGTGCTAACTTGTATCTCCCTCTTTGCCTCAGGAGAGGTCAGAATACAAGAAGTGAAACTAATTGACTGAGAATGTTCTTCCATTTTGTCATCCTCAGGGGAGATATATTTTGTGGTCTCCAATGAGACAAGGCTGCTGGATTGGAGACACTGTTCCCATTTGTCAGGATCACTGGTTCTCTCCTTTTCTTCACAGCAATTTTCTTTTCTGGAGGGCTTCCAACTAAACAGCAGCAGCTTATCAAGCTCCTCTCTCAAATCTGCAGGAGGCCAATTCTTTTCTGTCTCCCCATTTGGAGGAAGGGGAAGGCTTTTTGGGAGGTCAATGGAGGTGCAGCCGCTGCCCTCCAAATCAAGAGCCAAGCAGCCCTTTTGCAGCTCCCCAGCAAAGATTAGATACCCATCAACGTATATAATGATACTTCTTGCTCCAATATTCAGATCCTGATAAAACAGAGAAAGACGTTCTGGTGGCCAAGCAAAAGCCAATCTTCCTGAAAATCCCAGATTGTAATGCACAGAAAAGCACACTAAATTGGTAGAAAACTGAAGAGGGAAAGCTGTACACAATATCTCTATGAGTATTATGTTTGATATAAGGGTGTACATATGAACCCTTAATAGCACAGATAAGAACAAATAAAATAGGATCAGGATTTGCTTCTCTCTAATCTTGTTTGAGAAATCCTCTTTGTCTCAATACCTGGAGCCATAAAAACAAAGCAGCTCTCTGCACAGAATATATCAGAACCAGGGAAGCAGTATTGTCTTCTAGGGGATTTTTGGCTTTAGTTCATAAAAAATGGGCCAACTCTGTTCCACACAGGCTCAGCAGGTAATCAATGTCAGGCCAGCTGGAGTTTTAAACTGAAGGGGAAACCTTCTAAAACAGCCTAGTGAACAAGTTGAGTGGCCAAAGGATGCAGGCTAGCATGAAGCTTCCCAAAGGATGGCAGTATTTGAACAAAACTACCCTATACAAAAACAATTTATTCTTACTCAGTAGCAATAACAGCAGCAGCAGCAATGTAATGTTTCCATCTTTTGATATTATTTCAAAAATAGAATCCAAATCATTTCAACTAATGTTAGAATTAATCCAAACAAAACAGTTCATTCAGTCATGGCTACTTGGCTCCCCTCCATTCTCCTTCCCCTATTTTAGACACTGGAACCCAACTTAGCTCCTACTAAGTATAGAAAGGCAAAACTCAGATACCAGAGATCAGAACGGTCACTTACACTATTAACTGCAGAGCTATAATTCCAAATCCTGATTCTGGATAGGCCAAAGTCTGCTGACAGGCCATGATTTCGGATAACAAAGTACAGTTGCACTGGAGGCTGGAAGAGGCATGACCAGGGGATAAGGTCTTTGGGAACCTACAACACAAGGAAGCCAATGGTTGGCCTGTCACCCTGGAGCAAAGGACAAAATTGACTCTGAGGGCACCAAAAGAGGCTGGTAAGAGGGAAAGCAATGTACTCCTTCTAGCCTGAGAATGCCATGAGGACATGCAGCCTTGCTCTTCTCTGAGCAAGCAGAGAGTCTGCCTGAAAGTATGAGGGCAATTCCAAGGCTGACCTGCTCTATCTAATCTACTTTAGTGCTTGTAAGAAAGCGCGCAGGTTGCCAGTGTCAAGATTAGTAAGGGCCAGCATTTCTGATGACCTCCTTTCTCCTAGAAAGGAATAATTTGGCCTACAAAAAGTTCCTAGGTTTACCACAGTAGAACACAATTCAAAATTTGAGATTTTCAGAATTCTCACTCTTCAAGGGAGAAGACCATATTGTGTGTGGATGCTTACAGCCCCACCTACTTCTATCACCTCTATTTATTTGAAGTTGTCATGCTCATTATTAAAACTGCCTGCTGAGCCCACAGCTCCTGTGCGGTCTATACTTGCTCATCCCTGTGCAGTCCATGGGTCCTTGGCCGAGATGAGTAGAGCAAGTTTGATTCTTTGCAACAAGTAGCAAAGCTTATAGCTTTGGTTCCAAAGCAATCACAGCTATCACAACCACAGCTATTACCTGAGCAGAAGAAACAAAACCCTAAATCCCACCATTGGCTGGGAAACTGTACAAGAACCCAGAGCACCTTTGCACAGATTCAACTTGAATGCTGGCTATTTTAGAAATAAACAACTCCAGGGACACAGTCACTTAGTTGAGATGGCTGGCCACAAAATTAAATAAATAAACCTGTGTGCAAAATGCTGCCTGCTGGTCCTTGAAAATCAATAATGGGAGGCTTACATTTCTGCTTTGGTTAACCAAACAGCCCAGGTCTCCAGGTGGATCTGCATGCCGAATATCCACATCGTGAGGTGACACAAACACTTTCTCAAAATTCAAGTCAAAGAACTCCACTTCGGTCAGACCCACACGAGCTGTATCTCCCCAGTTGGAGAGGATCTCTACAGTGATATAGCTAGCATCCCGGATCCCCTTCTCCAATCTCCCATGGCCCTGAAAAGAAAAACTTGGGACATCACGAGAGACTCTGATCTCAAACCAACCTGAATGTGGTATGCGTGAAAGTACCAAAGGGACCTGGAGTGGCCCAGATGGAGCCTGCCTTGCATCATGTAAGGGAGATGCCCATGGCTCAAGCAAGCCTTCCCCTTCAGTCCCACATTATGCATGGAGCATAAGTATTCCAACCCCACATCTCTTTCATAGTTTCCAGAGGAAAGCTTTCTGGAAACTGCAGTTTAAAGTTGTGACATGCTTCCTACCAGAACAGGAAGCTCTAGCTTTTCAAAGCCCAAAGCTGCAGGGTCATGGCAGACAGACTGATTCTCAGTCTTTTGCAAAGCTTTCAGAAGTTTCTTCTGTTGCCTAAACAGGAGGAGAAACACTGAAGAGATCATAGGCAAATAAACAGCAAAATCAGCACTTTTTTCTTTTGACCTGGAAGAGCCATTGATTTGAACCCATTCAGACAAGAACTTTCAGTGAAGGGGGAGAATGAGGTAGCAGAGTTGATAGTTGTAAACAATCCTCCCTACTTTTCTTGTTAAATCACTGAAACCTGAATGCTGAGACATGGATCATCAGCAACTTAAAAGAGAGACTATGACTCATCAATTTTATTAAAGAGGACTATTGGTGCAAGTTTGCAAAGTACTAAATTCTAGAATAAACTAAGAACCAGCAAGCTGAGATGCTATTCTTTATGTGGCTCCTCTATGAAAACTCTGACAAATTTTACATAGAATGTAGTTCAGTCTCCAAATCCCTTTTGCCACCCCACGTCCTAACCTACAGCCTCCACAGACACCCTTTCCAGATGAAGATACTTCCATCCCTGTTGCTTTCTAGGTGCCCCAGCAATCCAATGCAGTGGAGAGCAGGACTAACACAGGAGTCCATTGGACATCTTCCTGCAGAGATAAAACATCATTATCTCACAGCCATCCCTTCATCTGGCACCTAAAAATGGACTCAAAAGACTGAAAGCCGCCACCTTTTCTCCAGAAGTCCAGTCTCTTCCAGGGTGGTGGAGACAACTGTGTCCTCCTGTTGCTTTGGGGAAAGGTCCACTATTTCAGAACCAGAAGCCAGTAGCAACTGCACAGAAGAGAAGGACAAACAAACTCAGGAGAATTTCCATCTCCGGACTGGTCTGATTGGGGAGCTCAGGCTAGGTAAAGAACTACCCTGCCCAATTTAAGCAGTGAAAATCCCTCACCAAGGACTCTTGCAGAGAATATTCTTCTTACTCCCCCTGCACAGAAACTCTCTCTGGATGGATATTTGATAGCTAGATGATTCTGGACAGGGATTCTACAAACATTAGCATGGTCAGTTTTTAAAAGACTAGTAGGATTCTGTCATGGCCACACAAGAATTGATTGCTTGTACACATGGGTCCTTCCTTTTCAGGAATAGAAAAAGTTTGCAGTGCAGTCTCCCCTACAAGCAAGCAGGAGGAGCCCCCCTTTTTGAAAGTTACTACCTTTTCCTCTTCCTGTCAGCTTCTAAACAGCTTCTAAAAATGTGACTGAAGTAAAACCATTACAAGTGAGCACATGAGTGAACAGATATTCCCTGATCTCTTTTAAGACAGATTTCTGTGCTTTCAACCCTTACAGACCAAGTATTCACTGAGCAAAATGTTAAATAATAGATCACAAAGAGGAGACAGGAGAATTATTCCTTAAGAAAACTCGTCTCCAATTCACTGTTCATGAGAAAAAAAATTATAGGAAGCCAAGGAAAAGAAAACCTTTACTTTATATTGGACAAAGCACACTGTCCATTTCAAGACAAATGTTTACAAAGCACCATTTTGAAAACACCCTGGGTTTCTCAGATCTCTGTGCAATGACTAAAATAACCTGCTTCCATGGCAGAGGCAAACCCAGCAGGGAAGCCCCTGCCACCTGCCATGGCTCTCTTTCAATATGACACATTCCCCTTGCTACTGACCTCTGCAGAGGGTGCTTGCTTCCGCTCAGCACCTGTGAAGCCAGCAGAAACCTCCAGATGCCAATAGAGCAGCTCCTCTTGTAGTGACTCATTTTCTACTTGCATAGCTTTGAGGACAACAGAAGCAGCATATGCTGGATCCTTCTTCTCACACGTATTTTTTCGAACAGCTGAAAGTGGTCTTTCTGATCGGCTTATTGGTCCTGACATCCAAAAGAAGCAGAAAATACTTTTTTGAACACTGAGTAAGTGGGGAAACATCCCCATCCTAAGGTTGCTAAGGCTCTTGTGTCACAGGAGAGCAAATTTCTAGACAGCACAGAGATTAAGAAAAGCAAAATTGAATGGCAATCCAAACTGTTTGTCTTCTCCAAGGATGTCAGAGAGATAATACAGTCTCCTGAGAAGGAAGTGGTATCTGGTACCAGTCAGATTAACAAGATTAACAAGTGAAGGGTGCGAAGACTATAAGAAGCCTCCTGTGTAACTTCTAAGAGGCCAAGCAAGACCTGATGATTCTAGGCAGCAATATTTCAAGAGAAGCAGAAGAATTAAACATTCAATGGGATGCAATAATTAAACATTCAATGGGATGCAATGGGCCAACGTAGGTAGGCCAGATGCAGGAACAGGTTTATAAAGTAGTCTTTAAGGAAGTGTGAAAAGCAGAATGAATAGAATCAAGAAATATTTCAGTGATATTGATGCTGAACCATGTTTGGGCACCAAGAAAAATGAGGAGAGTGATCGTGAAGGAATCAAAGGAACAGTAGAAGATCAAAATGCTAATTAACAGGAAGAAATTTAAGTAAGCGGCATATTTGGATTACCAATGTAGCTTTTCAAATTAATGTTCCAAAACACAGCTGCCACTCTAAGGCTTCACATCTACATCTGAGGAAACTTGCAAATACAGTTTAGAGAATCACACTGGGCATAATCCTGTCCATCCTTCTAGGAGGGAGAATCTACTGCCTAACTAAGGAGGTCTCTGGGGGCTACCAGCATCAGAGAACTTATATGAATATCACAAACATGATCCTGAGAGTGGCCTTGTTGAGAGAAGCGAAACAATGGACATATCCCTTTCACCACTGCAGTTTCTGTTCTCTTGTCAATCTCTCAAGGCAGCCGCTTAGAAACAACATCTCTCTTACTGGAGGGAGTTCCTTCCTGTTCTTCCATGCATGGGCATGCAGCCACTGGGCTTATGGGCTTGATGGGAATGTAGACTTCGACAGTGCCCTTCCTTTTTGCAGAGAGATTTTGCTCCTTCTTAATTCCTGCAGAAAGAACAGACACCAGACTAGGAACTTATTCTGAAGGCAGTCAGCATCAAGCCCTGCCTTAACCATGCTGGGTGACCTTGGCCAGACACTTTCTCTCAGTCCAACTCACCTCACAGGGTTGCTGTTGTGGGAAAATAGGAGGAAGATGTGTTAAATATGTTCATCATCTTGAGTTGTTTATATAAAACATAATAAAAGCAGGATAAAAATAAACAATAATAGGATTCCCAAGGAATCTTTTAGGGGCAGGGGGAGTTGTCCTGAAATCCAACAAAGGATTTCACACATAATTTCTTGAATTCCAATTTAAATTACAATATGCTGCCCTAAACCTGCATATGACAATTATATACAAAAACAAAGTAAAAGATAAAGAAAATACCAAAGTTATTTTAATTTTTCTGAAATAGAAACTCAAAAGGAATCTGCACTTTTTTTTACTAAGCACATAAAGGATTCTTTCTTTTGAGGACTGCTTCATGGCCATGCCAACCAACACGCTCTTTGATCCTGGAAATAAAAGAGCATGAGCACAATGGTGGACCTATCTAGGCAGTTTTTCTAAATGTTTTTTTTTGAAAATGTTAATAACAGTAATAAAAGATAATACAAATTACATTCTGAGAGAAAAAAATTAACAAAAGGAGAATAAAAAGTACAAAGAAAAAAAGAAAAGAAATAAGGAGAAAAGAAATATTTAAAGAAGTGACTTCCGATCTTCATCACAACAAGTACAAACTTAGTAATTCTTCACCCTCTATAAGTAGACTTACCTGGGCAGTTTGGCTTGAATTCCAACACAAGAGGATCAGCAACAAGACCAGAGCCTGCTTCAGGCAGAGAGGAGAGAGCAGCTTCAGCTAGGATATTCAGATATTCAGCTGATTCTTTCTTCTCAGAGACCTCAGTGGGAACATCCTCCTCGATTGAGTCAGAGTCCTCTGAACATTCCTCTTCCAACTTGTTTTGGCTCCTGATAAAGTCCAAGCTTTGCTGGATTTCCTGACACAAAGAGAAGGAGCTCAGACATCTCAAATGGCTTGGCAGATTTTAGCCTCAACATCTGCTGATATGACTGGAGGAAAACTCAGAAGGTCACTGCCAATCAATGCAGAAAATATAATGATAAAATTTCAAACTCAGTTATCACCAAGTACCAAATGAACTGATAAAAAAGCATACAGATATCAAATAATTTGGTTGCAATCTCATATATACTTTTTTTTAAAAAAAATAAGCCTGTTTAGGGTTGTGTGATAACAGAAGATGATTTGATTTGACAGAAAGTCAAGTCACTTTCCCTTCCATCTTCTTTCTCTGGTTGACTTCAAACACATCTGTGCAGAGCTTTCACCCAAAGAGAGTAAAACTTTGCATTCACTTCTTTTTTCAGATGCGGGGTGCCAAAAGCCACAAGCAAACAATACACATGCTGAATTGAGGGTTCCTAGGCACTGGAGGGAAGGCAAGAAAATGTATCTGCTTTCCCTTTGCCTTCTTGGTGGACACTACATGAAGCATCAAGACAAACCAGCTGATGCTGAAGAGGGAGCAACAAAAGACTCCATAGAAGTGGAGTCTACATACACAGGAGAAGTGGGGAGAGGATCTATTTCTGTGTTCCTGGGAAACTTGAGAAGAAAGAGATCAGTAGACAGGATGGATGGAATAGAGCTATACATTATGACCAGCAACAGATCAAAGTGAAAAGGCTTTGTCCATGGGATCACCAAAAGTTGGGCTCAACTCAATGGCACCTAACTATTTAACTAGTGAAAATTAAGGTCACTTAGCTGAAAACAGCATGATGAGATTTAAGTTCCTTAAAACCCTGGATTACATTATAATCAAAATCCAAAAATCAACCAGCATGACTCTCAACAATGTAACAATGGATCACAATAACACAAGAAACAGCCTCTGTCACTATACAACAGATTCTTTACAGAGCAGAAGTCTTGCTGGAGACATCTTCCCCCGCCTCTGTACTAAGTTCCCAAAGACACTTCATACTTCTTAACAAACTAGTCCTCAGTTAGGCTGGGGATTATTTTTGTTGCTGCTTTTCGCACATAAATAACTGAGAAATTTCTCTATAAAGCAATATTGTATCCCTGGGGATCTTTGGTTAAGGAAAGAAGGATCAATCAGCCAGGGAAAAATCTGTGTGAGGACAATTAGAAAAAGGTGATTTTCTCTTCCTAGAATATTAGAACCCAAAGACTCCTCATGTCCTTGCCCAACTACAGCTAAAATATGGAAGATATGGCAATGGTTGCCCACTAGAACAGGACAGGGAGGCTGCTGAAGGCCGTTACCATGATGGCTAGCTAAACCCTCCCAGACAAGAATCAAGCTGCATCTGGATGCCAACAGCTGGGCTGGAGAGCCAGATACTGGAGAAAATATGCTTTTGGTCTGATCTACAAGATTCATTTTAAATCTTTCTGCTCTGTCTTACTGATATGGCCTTTGAGAAGCAATAAGAAGCAAGGTTATTTTGCCTATTTCTAGAAGGAAAGAATGTTTCCAATGCGTGTGCTTGTGATTCATTTTTAATAATTTGATGCATTTGACTAAATAGCCTATCTATTTACCTGGGAAGTACCATTCTCTTCACAGTCAGTTGTCTGCAGATCTAAACTTTCATCAGGTTCAAAATCTTCAGAATACTCACAAGGAGGAGCAATGTAGAGCCTAGATCCAGTTTCTGTCTTAATCTGCACAGCTTTCTGAAAGATTGAGAAAAATGAATGTGCTGTATATTAATATTACTACTTTGAGAAATAAATTGCTTTTAGATCTAAAAAACCTGCTGTAGTCATCACCCAAGCCAGGATCCATTATAATTAGATCTGATCCAGATTGACTCTGCAACTGTCCTCGTTTTGGTTTTGGGATAATCTTTATCTCTTCCAACAGATATTTGTTCTCAGTACTTCTCTTTTTTATGTCTTTGTCTACAATTGGATCTACCTATCCTAAGGGTCTTTGCGCTATTAACAAACTAAAGAAAGTTGCATGCTTTCTTTACATTACTTTATTTTTATTTGTTGCATGCTGCTATAATCCATAAAGGTGTCAGGAATTGCTCTCTCCTTTTTATATACCTGGATCCATTCCCGGCGTTGGATTTTACTGGGTGCACTTTGGGTGCTCCTCTCTTGCTGCTCTCCTTGTTTTAAAAAGTCTTTTGCACTCACAGCTGAAAGAAAATGGGGAACAGAAAGAGCAGTATGAGTAGAGAGTCAAAGTCCGGACACTCAGCGTATTGGATTGATTTATTAGCATGATTTCTATGCTGCCCCATAGACTCTGGTCATTAAACATCCACTTTGGGGCATGCTTTTGTACACTATCAAATGCAGCAACCAGAATGCTACACGTTATTCCAGATGCAAACACATTATAATTTGTGTAAAGGCATTATATTTTTTTACGTGCGTTTTTTTTATGGTTTCCCTATACTGATTCAACTTCTTCATTAAACTCTCAAGTATTTATTTAGAACCCCCAAAGTATTTTTCTGTGAAATGACAGCTGCTCACCTTCTAGCAGTCTGTGCCTCTATGGTGGACTTTTTGCTCCAATATGCAATCATATTTAAATGGAACCCCATGTGCCACTTGACTGACAATTCATCCCATTTAAAGAGAGCCTCTGGAATTACTCAGTCACTTCAAATAGTTTAGAATTGTTTACAGATCTGCGTAGCTCACTGCTTATCTCAAAGTCAAGGTAAGATATGTGGACTAGGTCTGCAGTGATTCAGCCCTGATGCCCTGCCATCTAGTATTAATCCTTTGAATTTCAGCATAGACTTTTCGGACTATATGCTTAGCTGTGCTAAGTTATCAGAGCTCCTGATTACAATATGTATAGCAATTATTCTGCTGCTGCTGCTTCCTATCACCTAAGTACTTTCCCAAGCAGGTATCTGTGGTACCTAACACAGAGGAAAAAAGCCACAATCTTAGTCAATGGCATGATAGCATATGCCAACTTTCACAATTCACACAGATGATACTACTAACAGGAACCTTATCTGACTGAAAATGGAAACTAAAATAAGCTGAGTAAAGTCTGTGGGACTTACTGCAAGTAAAAGTTCACCCAAATGGGGTGCTTATCAATTCCTGCCTTATTTTAGGCCTTGCATAAATAAATAATGCCCCCTACCGTCTGTACTCAAGAAAATAAGACAAATATAATTCCAAGAGTTTCAAATATTTTTCTCCAAGCCTCTGTTTTTGATTAAGATACTCCACAATCCTATGATTATATTTGTCACAAAAATATGTCCTTTCTGAACTTCCTTTTCCTTTAGCCTCTGTATACACTTCAACCACCTGAACAAAGGTGGTTGTAGATTTCGATCCCAGGCTAATTACTTCATGCATTTCTTGAAAACTATCTCAAAATTACTTCTTGTTTTTGTAGACTAACACACTAAATGCTCAGAAAATTACCCAAAGATAGTGCAGTAAAACGGATCCCATTTGCTTGCTTTATAGTTTTCAAAGACTCGTTTTCTCAGACTTGTGTCACATCTCTTATTTACTGTATAAAATGCTGCTTTTCATGCTAAAATAATTCCATAACGGAAGAACCTCAATCAGAGACGACGCTTCTCCCCCTTGCCGAGGAGAACTCCCGGGCAGCGTCCCTGGCCTCTGGAGGCCGCGACCTGGAAGGAACTCACGGTTCGCCCTGGCGGTTCGCGCGCCGCTCCCGAGGGGAGCCGGAGGGCTGACTTTGCGGCCGCGGCAATGGCTGGCTTCCGAGTTAGCGCCGTTCACGTACAGAGTGAAGCCCTGCTCCAGCTGCTTCAGCCGGACCTGGATAGGATCCTTTCTCTCCAGCGCCTTCAGGATCCTGGAACCGAAAACACGGCCTGTTCCTGGGGCGGGAGGGCAGGCGAGCGCTTCCCCCGGGCCCTCTCGGCAGAAATACAGGCAGGAGGCAGCCTACCTATTTCTCTGCTGCAGCAGCACCAGGTGCTCATCGTGCTTCTCATCGAAGTCGGTCACCATATCCGTCGGTTACGCGCGCCTGGAAGACCCAAGCCGGAGCAGCGCCTTTGGAATCCAGTGCCTGGGCCTCCTTCCCGCGACCCTCCGGCGAGACAGGCGGCGGGGTGCCTGGATCTTCGCGAGAAGTGCCGGCCGCCGCCGCTTCCTTCGCGTCCCCACCCAGACCGCCGGACCCAGCCAGGTGCAGTCAAGTTGCCTCCGCGCCAGGACCTCCGCCGCCTGTTGGGCCGTTGTCGTGGTTACAGTGGCGGCTCGGGCGTCGCAGGCCGAGGCATCACTTCCTGCGCGCCGCCCATCGCGCGTTCGTCCGGACATGGAGGCGCTGTGGGCCGCCCTGGACGAGGTGGCCCTGGAGGGGCTAGACGGCGTCACCCCCGGCTCGCTTTGGGACCGGTTGGCGGGCCGCGTCCCGCCCTTTCCGCTGCCACTGGAACCAGGCGCCCGGCAGCTGCTGTGGGCCACACTGGCCGCGCAGGCCGAGCTCCGCTTTTATCTGCTGTTGCAGCCGCGCCCGCCGCTGCGCCTTTTTGACCGGTAAGGCCCGGCCCGGCGGGGGGAATTCTGGGCTCTTCAGTGCCCGGAGGTTGGCTGGGAGGCCGACGGACGGATGGACCCGGGACTTAGCCAAGTGGACTCATGGGTGCTCTGGTTTTACGTCCCAGCAAACGGGGGGAACTCTGGATCGCAGGCAATTTCGCGGAAAAGACTTTATTCGTTTCCAGATACGAAGAAATCGATCTTTAGACAGGAATTCTAGAGACCAAGCGGGACCCCGTTCCGCTAGGCGACATTTACCCAGTGCATATGATTTTGGATGACTGCGAAGGCCTACAGGGCTCCTGCCAATATTTGAAAGAGAGGCTGGACATTACTGATCGGATCAGGACAAAGGACATGCAGCCCTGTTGCACATACATGGAGGCTTATGAGAAGTGAGTAACTTTTGAGTGTGTGGTTCTCTCCTTTTCAGTACGTTTGCACTGTTTGCTTAGCCTGTCTAAATTTTGCTGCCGATTGCCCACAATCACTTTGTGGTCCAGGCCTGGGAAAACAAGCAGGTCTTTAATGATTTCCTAAATGACGTGGGGGTGGATCTCCAAAGGGAGCTCATTCCAGAGGGAGGAGTAGCAACACTCTGGGTATCACCAGATTATATTAATTTACCTGAAGCTACCCATCCAGCTGGGTTGAATTGGGCGTGCATAGACAACTGAAGATAAATGATTCTTCAGATAGCCATGAAGAGTTTTAAAGTGTGATCCACAGAAGAAAATTACAGTTGCTCATTTACTGGTGGTTTGTGAAGGTATTATCATTGTGTTATGTAGTTCAGTTTGAAATGGTTCAAGAGGTTCAAGAGGCTGGCAGCAATATTGGTGAACCACAGAAAGCACTGTTTTTCTTTTGAGAATCCTGGAAATTACTTTTTCTCTTCTTACGTTGCAGTTGGGGAGAGAGACTGGTCATTGTTGCCTCCCAAATGTTGCGCCACAGAGCACTAATAGGTTGGGAAGGGGATCCAGACTTAAAGCTTCCTGACTTCTCTTACTGCATTTTGGAGAGATTAGGACGAGCTCGCTGGCAAGGAGAGCTCCAAAAAGACCTCAGTGTGGCTTTTAAGTAAGTTTAAGCATTGATTTATTCTAGACTAATTAATGCTATAGTAGCAGAAAGGTAGGTGTTATGTACAGATAACTCCAGATGTGGAGAACTTCTTGTCTTAGGGACTAAAATAAATACTATCTTG
>JANHZU010003013.1:68376-81522 GCA_032468055.1 Acrochordus granulatus
GAACTGAGGAATTCCTCCAACCGTTCCTCCTCCTCCCCCTCAGATGAGCTCTCCTCCACAACCTCTTCCTGTTGCTCAAGATGGTGCAAATCATTGACGTCGACCTGCCGTACATTCTGGCAAGGTCAGTCACATGCACACCTTTCTCGTGCTTCTCAATGATTTCCTTCTTTAGGTCCACCTGAATGGCTTTTTATCGCCTTCCATTTGCACGCACCTTTCTGCCTGTGCAACAATGAATAAAACACGAGGGAGAATTGGCAGAACGTGCGTGCACTAGCTGGCTGTGCAACAATGGAGTAAGCTATGCGGCAGTCAGCAGAACGCACGCGCGCGCGCAGTAAACTACATGTGGCAGCATCGGCAGAACTCTCGCGCGGAGTCGCTGCCTGAACGAGAAATACAGAGTGCGCTGACTGATGATGCGGAAGTTATCACGCGAAGGTTTCTCGTATAAGTCGCGGCTTGTCTAGTGGAATATTTTTGATTACATTTTTTTGCTCGTCCTGCAGGTTTCTCGTCTTGTGAGTTACTTGTCTTGTGAGGTACCACTGTATCAGGTTTTATCTATTTCAGTATTTGATTTGCCTTTTTGATCTGAGTTGTCATTTATTTTGCATTTTGGAGATAAGGGATTAAACTCTGTCTCTACTGACTGATCGTAACTGAGACATAACTTATGTCTCTGCAGTGTTCCTTCAAGAAAGAGAAGGTTCTCATTGCAGAAGTTTGCTTCTTGGAGTCAGAGAGCCCTTGATGAGGAAATTACAGAGGGCCATGACTCTTGGCAGTGATAAGCTTCTGCAAGGTGTGAGTTTCCTAAGAGAGTAGACAGAGAGTGGCCATATAGCATTTGCTCACTGTTGCTTCTTGGTTTTCAGGAGGAGCAAATACGATATTCTTATGGAGAAACTCTCTGGCATACTGAGCAGCCGGCCAGGTCAAATGGAAACACTGGGCAACATAAAGGAAGAACTGGTGAGATTCTTGCTACTATTCCCCATGCTTGAGAACTTCTGAAATCAAAGACTCTCTATGCATGTGACTGCAGCTGTCTGTTAGAAGCATCTGCCCCTTCAGTGGTCAGAATCTTCTAATCTGGCACGAGCCTTAGAGCATTAGAAATGTCTGCCTTTGAGACCACATCAAATCCTGGAGATTTGCTCCAGCTCTAGCAAAAACTGAGGTAGCAGTTCAGTCATTGAATATCTGAGAACTTTCCATCCCTTGTTTCCAAACCGTGGATGCCAGGATCATGAAAGAATTCCAAGCCCCATCTGGAAGGGGGGCTTGAATTCAAGCAGTTGTTGAATTCTTGATGGTTGCCAGGCTCTTGGCAGCTGACTCACTTGAAAGCAGCATTTCCACCTTTAATACAATTTAATGAAAGAGTAAATACAAGCGTAATAAAAGAGTTTGCTTGGGGAACCCTGCAGAAACCATTGTTCCTCACTTTTTATTAGACGGTTATTAGTGCAGTGTTACAGTAAAATAATACTGGGGAGATGTTTTAAATAGTTGGTAATAATTAAAATATATTTTCATAGGAATGGTGTTGACAGAAGAGAGCATAAAAAATATCAAGAATACAAAAATAATATTAACCTTTTATATAATTTGCTCCAAAATGCAAGAATGTAGAAAAATTATATTTTGAAAGTATCTTAGTTAATCTTAATTAATCTTCTCCTTGAATTGCTGATAAGCATAGGAAATCTACAGTAGAAAAATGGCAGATGGGAAACCTAGCTGACTGGGAAAATACATATTTGCTGAAGAGTTAAGCACATCCTCCTTGTCTTGCTGCTGTGCAGGGTCTCTGTGAAAAAACGTTTAAGCGCCTCTACCAGTACATGCTGAATGCCAGCTTGGGCAAGATTGTCTCTGTTCCACTGCAGGATATATGCTCTGATGGGAGGCCTTTCAAGACAAAGAAGGGTAAGCATGGGGCAAGGGAAAAATCATTTGGGCCAGTCCAGGAAAAAGGGGAAAGAGGGGCTTATGGATCAGAGCTGCAGTTCTCCTGAGGACCTGATGGGCGTAGGGGAGCAATATGCCCAGACTTTAAAGTGATTATAGGGTTGAAGGAAATACATTTCTTTTGCTCTGTCTTCCCTACCTCCAACTCCCCCAGTTGCTTCTTTGGCAGTGAGCTGTCTTATCAATGCCTTTTCTCTACAAAAGAAGAGCTTGGGTGGTACTCAAGCAGAGTCTTAGGACCACCATGAGGCTGGAAGTGGGAGCAAGTATTGCTGATCACCTACATTACAAGAATGTTGCCAGACTGTTTGCCTTCCCTTGGGAACAGCAGATACAGACCTAAGCATTTGATCTCAGAGGTTTCCTCACCCAAATTGATTCCAAAGTGGAACGTCTTTTTATTCCCCCTGGAGGGGTCCCCCCCTCCAGTTAGTGATTACACCATAGCAATCCCATCTAGAAAGAATTAAATTGGGTTTCAGTACAGTGTCTTCAGTGCTAAAATTGGGGGAGACTATGCAGACTGCCTTCAGCCATTCTTAGTCCACTGGGGTGTGAGATGATACCTCCTGGGTTTGTTCATTTTCAGGAACTCAAGTCATGGTTCGTTGTTTGAAGCTTGTGAAAGAATATCAAAAAAAAGTGACCGACTTTCATGATGACGATGATGAGGAAATAATCACCAAAACCGTGGAACCTGTGGACATTGTATATGAAAAGGATATGCTGGCACAAGCATATGAGCTGAGTGGGTGTTGCAGTTTATCTGTGCTGCTTTTTCTGTGCCTTTCAGTTGAATCCTCTTGGTTGCAAGGTAGAAGCTGTTGGTTTGGCCACTATGGCAGAGGGACACCCCAATGCTAATCCACCAGCAACAATGAAATCTAGTCTTGCTTAAGTACAAGTAACAGTGCAAGCTGTTTTGGATTTTGAATTTCTAAAACGGGACAGATTCTTATTTATTTGCTTATTTGTTGGGTTCTTAGCAGCATATAAGTTCATGATAATATAATACAATATATAAACTTTTCTGCTTATCTGATTAGATTCATGACCATGTAGGGATCAGACTGATGGTGTGAGGTCGGCCCTGATTGCTTCCAACCCTGTCAACCTGCAGGGTTGTTTTGGTTCCATCCCTTGAATTAGCCATGGGCTCTTCTTTTTACCTGAAATAGGGTCAGGAATGTTTAACCTCAGACACCAAATGGGAGAGAGAGAGATTTGGCCACATTCTCTTGACTCCCACAGAGACTGTTCTGAGCAGAACTTAACCAGTCCACTACTCTGGATCTTTTCTGAGTTCTAGGAGCCAAACTTTCCTCTGTAGTACCACTGAGTGTTTTAAGAGCCTGGCAGCCCCCTTTAGCAGAGGCAAGACTGATACCCCAGATCAGACGGTCCTGGCCATGACCAAAGCCCAGCCTACGTTTGGTACCCCTGGCAGGAAGAGTTAGACCAGTGGCTGATTCCAGCTTGGCTGAGATGTAGAACCTTGCTTCCTTTTTCTCTAGGTGGGAAAGGTGGGCTTAATTGATGCTGCTTCAGAACCACCTCTTTCTTCTGCTGGGATTTAATGCTCGGTGTCCTCTTTCAACTTCACTCATTCTCATTTTCTTTGCTCACAGTTGAAAGCTGGGGGACCAAAGGTATTTCTCAGGCAGAGCTTCGAGCTGCTATGAATGTGGGAAAACTGGAAGCCCGGATGCTGTGTCGTTTGTTGGAGAGATACAAAGTGATCAAGGTAATATTCTGTAGGCCACCTTCCTATACTGTAAGTTAGAAGTGGGGGAGGGATGGTCTTCTTGCTTTGCCCTATTTCCCAGAGACCACCTGGCATTTTGAGGACAAGGCAGAGGTGACAATTGTGGCCTTTGTTTAGGGATTCATGGAAGACGAGGGCAGGCAACGGACAACCAAATATATTGCATGCGCCTACGCAGAACAGAGTGACCTGAGCCAGCAGTTTGAACGGGAGAAGGCTCGGAGTGAGGAGCTGGCGCAGGGCAGCATGGCTTTTGCACATGATGACACTTTGCCTGGAGAAGGGCTGTCACCAGCAGAAGAGGAGGAGGCAGTACTCCTGGAACCAGAGAAGAAAGAGGAAAAGAAAGATGGTGCAGGGCTGAAGAAAGGCAATGCACGTGCCCTGCTGCAGCTTGATCTTGATGGAGGAGAAGGAGGCCTTTCCCAATCTGCAAGCAAGAAAGGTATGGAATTGGCTTTGCACATTACCTGGATTGAGGGCACCAGAAGTATTAGGGGGTCAAAAATGTTCCCTTTGGAAAACCCAGATCTTTTCCACACTTTTTATCTTCTCTTAGGCTGTCCCTGGCTATGTCTTGCCTTTGTGATATCAGCTTGTGCCAGAAACCTCTGTTTCTGCCCTTCTTAAACAGATAGTCTAAACCTTCCTATGCACTGGGTGAAAACTGAGTTTGGGGTACTGGGGAAATTGCCAGGTTCTGAAACAGGGTATTAATTGAGATGAGCTCATGAGAGAAGTCCCAGACAACTTTCCAATTTGGAATTATTCAAGGCACTTTTGACTATTTTGGTCAACTCAAGGTTGTGAACATACACAACATTCCTGCCTCCTATTTCTTCCACAACAACAACCCTGTGCAGTGAGATGGGCTGAGAGAGTATGACCGGCCAAAAATCATGCAGTCACCTTTCCAGCTAAAAGGAGGCCTAAAATCCACTATCTCCTGATTTCTAGGCCAATATCTTCACCACAAGACTGACTTTGTATATTGAAATGAAGTTATTAACCAATGTTTTAATGTCAGGTTGTTCATCCAGTGCTTGCTTTCTTTGGATTCAATTCCTGTAGCAGCTCAGCAAAGAGGATGCTTGAAGGGCCACTTCCCCTTCTCTTTGATCTAGGAAAGCTCTGTGGAAAGTTCCTGGGGAGGCCACTCAGTTGGTGTGTGTTTCTTCTCAAACCAGCTAAGAAGAAGTTGTCATCTCTGCTCCCTCTTGAATACTTGGAAGGCAGAGATTCTGGTTTGGACTGGCTTAGGTCAGAAAGCAGCCTCTCCAACTGTGCCCGTTTCAAAGCTATCTCTGGTGACGCAGCTGTGGTTGAAGAAGTCTGGCCTGAAACACCCAAAGTAAGAATCAAAGGCTTTTGCTTCATATGCTGGGGGTGGGCATTCCTCTTATGGCAAAGCTGGGCAAGGTTATAGCTGTGGGGGGGATGACAGCCTGCCTTCAGCCATTGCTTAGAGAGCGAGGCAAGCATTGGAAGAACTTCTCAGGACTCCTCTCTAGGGAAAGACCGGCTGAGCCTAAACAGAACTTGGCCTGCTCAAGGGTAAAGAATTTGGGGGAAAGCTTTTGTTTGTTCCAGTGCCAGGTCAGCTTCCCTGGGAACACTTCCACAGGATGCTGTCCTTGCTCTTGTTTGTGCTGCCATCATTTTCCAGGGAATCTTTCTCGGGCTCCTACTCTGAGGTCTTCCTCCTGAAGATGGGACTCTTTTAATTATGAATTAATCAGCTTTTTACAGACTTTCTTCCATACAGTTTTCTGATTCTGTACTAGAAGATCTGTGATGAAAAAAGAAAAGAGAAAAGCTCACAGACATCTTTAGTGGAGCGATCCCATGAGACCTATCGTCTGCTGAAACGTCGGAACCTCATCATTGAGGCAGTCCGAAATCTGCGCTTGATCGAGAGTTTGTTTGCGTAAGTCAGAGTTGCAGAGCTGCCTGTCTGCCAGATGGCCAGCAGGGTCAGATGACTTACCCCTGGGCTTGTTTTTGCTTCACACCCCTTTCCCTCCAGGTCTTCATAAGCTCCCTCAAGGGGAGAAGTTGCTTCTATGGGACTCGGCCTACCATCCATAACAATTCATCCTCTGCTACTTCAGAAAGGAGTCCTCAGATGTTGTCTTCTTTCAGACTACAGAAAATGATCATGGATCAGGAAAAGCAAGAAGGGGTTGTCACCAGGTGCTGCAAGAAATCCATTGTTCGTTTAGTCCACAAGCTCTCCCAAGAAGGACTTCTGCGCTTTTACCGCACTACTGTTATCCAGGATGGCATTAGTCGCAAGGTAGCAATCTTTTTTTGAAAAGCTGGGGGAAAATCTTCCTGTTGCAGGCAAAGTAAGAAATCAAGGAAAGGACATGCTCTTTTTTCCAGCAGGTTAATTTTCCCCTTGTAAAGGAGTCTCAGAAGTGCTAGTCTTTCCAAACCACCAAATTCAAGGGAAACAGCAATGTCCACAGGGCTCAGCAAACACAGGGATCCAGCCTCTGCCCCATCAGCTCCCCCAATGTTTGAAAGAAACAGTTTGACTTTGGAATGAGGAAGCACCCCACATGTGTTTTGGGGAGCAGCATGCTCTTCCAAGGCAGCATTGTCTGGTGCATCACTGTACACTTAAATTGATGGCATCCTGCCTCACTGTAGCTTGACCTACACTTGCTTAGCTTGCAGTTGCTGGGGCTGCGAGATAAACTCGGGGTCTCTATACAATGTATCTAAGGCTTTGCTTCAGCCCATCTTGAGGGCTGCCTCCCAGCTGGAGAATGAAAAGGTCAGGGAACAGTGCTGCTTGTGCATTTGAGCAGCTCCTCCTTCATGGGTGTCCTCTGGGTTCCTTTCCTTGACAGGTTGAATTTGTGGTTGATCCTTCTGTGACTCCTGGTGACCCGCTGGTGAAAAGTGCCATTGAGCAAGTGCGTTTCCGAATCTCCAATTCAAGTACTGTGAACAGGCAAGTTTCAGAAGATTATGAGAATGGGTGGAGCTGCTGCCAAAAGCTGGACCTGAGAATATCCAGATGCCCAAGGGGAGCAGGGGAGTTCAGAGATTCTTCTGGCCTAGAGAATCCATCATCAACTTTTCTCTGACAGGCAGCTCTTTTCTCTAAGGACGAGCTATCTGGCATTTAATTTGCAAACCTGATTCTGATTTCAACAGCTACTTGCCAGGACGGCTGCCTCTTCTGGGTTGAGGATACATGGGAACTGGGCTGCAAGAGCTGCAGTGACCTTGCAGTGCACTTTGGGAGTGGAGTTTCTAGCCAGGCAGCAATCTACAAATTTCTGAAATCAAGATTTTTCTTCTTTTTTTTTGTCCCTAATTTTCAGGATTAAAGTTCAGCAGATATCAGTGTCTCAGGAGCCAGCAAGGCAGGAGTCGGTAGCTGAGACCACCCCAAGGGAAAGGAAAGATTGCTCTTTTCCTTGCCAGAGTGAAACTGCTGATGAGAAACTATGCATTGCCAAATTCAACTATCATCCCATTACAGGTAATAGGAAACCTTTTCTGCTCTGCCATGGTTTAGTGGAAGTGGGTTAGGCATTGCAATTTGAAACATAACAGCCACCTGGTTGACTCCAGATTTCTGAAGGGAAACAGCATCTGCTTTTTTTTCAGTGCCAGGCCTTGGACGGTCCCTAGGCTTCCTCCCCAAAATGCCACGCTTGAAGATGGCACATCTCTTCCTCTGGTACCTCATCTATGGACACCCTCTCAGCCCAGAGAGGAGAAGATCTGGCTCTGACATGTTAGAGGAGGACACAGGCTGTACCTCCTCTTGCACTCTTCCTGATACAGCAGATGACAAGGCATCTCTGCCAAGCCTAGAGGTTCCTGCGAAAGAAGGAGACGTGGAGCTTGGGGAGCAGAAAGGTAAGGATCTAGCTTAAAGGCAAGGGTTTGAAGATTTTGCACAACTCCCAGGAAATGTCCTGCCACTTTTTCACAGTTCAGCCAGGCCAGGCCCTCTGACAAAGCTGTCTCAATTCTGGCCTGTCCCTCTCAGCCACTGGTGGTTTTCTGTGCAGGGGATATGGTGGCCTCCATAAATTGTCCTTTCCCATTCCTTCTGGAGCCAGTTCTGGAGTCAGACAATAGAAGTCTTCTGTCCTTCCTCCCCATGGAGGCAAGCCAGCTTTTCTGGGCTGCTATGATAGTCAGTATAGTTGTGAGTATTCCTGTATGTTTATACAGATGGAGAATGATGACCCTACAATGCTGGGGGTGGCTGAAAAAGAACATATCCTGAACTTCCTTTTATATTGTATTATTTTATTGTAAGCCACCCAGAATTGCTTCCAGTGAGATGGGTGGTGAATGCATTTAATAATAAACATCCATTAGATTAAATGGCTTGTACCCTGCACCTTTCTTTTTGCCTTGCAGTATATGTGGATGACGCCTCCTGGATGCGTCACATCCCTCCTCTGCCAGTCCATCGAGAGTTTGGACATGGCTGGGCACTTGTTAGTGACCTTCTCCTCTGCCTGCCATTGTCCATCTTTGTCCAGATAGTGCAGGTCAGCTACAAGGTGAGGGGCTTTGAATTCATAACTTCCTCTTCAGGAGCTGATGCATCTGAAACTCCCTTGACAGAGCTTCTGGGGTGGCAGAATGGGAAACTGCTGGACCTTCAAGGTTCTGGTATTTGAGGCTTTGCCAGTTCATCCACCTCTGTGTTTAGCCCTTGGTTGCAGATAGGATGGACTAAGGCTTGGTTGCCAATCTTGCACTCTGCTGTATGAAATTACATATAGGTAGATAACCTGGAAGATTATTTGATGGACTCCCTGAGGAAACATATACTCATCAGAGACCTTCCCAGATCAGTTCGACAGCAACTCCTTTACAAGCGGTGAGTTCTTATTATTGTGGCTGGTCCAGGGAAATGGAGAATACACTGTATATTGAACAATATATATGTTCAACTCTTTATTTGGATGTGAACTCAGACCTTGTACTTCAATGAATATACAGCATGTTTGGCTTTTAGAGCTATCTTTGATTGGGGTTAATAATAGGGATATTTTGCTGATTTCTTACAATTGAGAAGCAGTCCAATAGTTTTAAACTTGCAATGCATCATTACAGGAGGTACATCTTTTCTGTAATGGAAAGCCTACATCGATTATGTTATATGGGATTATTGCAGTTTGGTCCCACAGAGAAATTTCAAGAAAAGGATCAGGTAATATGTGATATTATTTCTGTATTGTTTTTCTATAGCTGAATTCCATGCTCTTTTATTTATAATTTAAGTAAATGTATGCAAGATAAACAATATTTTTCAGGGAAGTATTTCCTATAAAAACAATAGTGTCCTGTTCTATTTGAAGACTAACACATTAATAGAAGAGACAGATCATACTTAGAATGAGGTCCCCTTCTATATTACTTCTTAGATGTTATCTTTTTGTTACCTAAAGTTATAAATCTGCATTTTTGTCTTCATCCTGATCAAAGGGCCTTTGTTTTGAGCATTTAAAATCTCATGCAGGTATTTGTCTACCTGAAGAAAAAAGCAGTGATTGTGGATACCACCATCTGTGAACCCCATTACAACTTGGCTCAAAGCAGCCGCCCATTTGACAGGCGCCATTATACCATGAGCACTCTCCAGGATGTGGAGAATTTCTGGTTTGATCTACAGTATGTCTGCCTCAACACACCTCTCGGTATGATGCTGGCAGCCAGCCTCCCCCTTTTGCTCCCTTACTGCCATGGGCCCCTCACCTCCTCTCCCTAGAATTTGCCCCTCTTCCTGTCCCTGTCCCCAGTGGAATGGTTTTCATTCTCTGGTTGGTTTGTTTTGCCTCTGCTGACAACGTCTGTTGTTTGCTTCAGGGATTGTTCGCCATCCCCGTGCAAAAAGGAGTGGAGCTGCAACTGGGGAGGACGATGCTCTCTCAGATGTAGACCTGGAACAAGAGTCAGCAGCTCACAAATATAATCTGGAGCGCAAGTGTGCTATGTTGGTGTATACAACGTATGTCTTCCCTCCTGTGTACAGTTGGGGAAAAGACTCAGTCTTCCTTTGCCTGGAGATGGGTTGGAGAGCAGGTCCTGTGTTTTCTTTCTCAGAGGAGGGATGTAGGGCAGGGGATGGCTTTCCCTGCTTCTTCCCCTCCCCCCTCCCCCAGGGATATTGCTTGCACTTTTCATTCTGCTAACAGTAGTGGGGTCCTAGCAGAAAGATGCTTGGTTCCTGGGAAAGGGACTGGCAGAGGGCCCCAGGTTGCCCATGCTTGATCTTGATGGAGGGTGGGGCTCTCAGACCTAGGAAAAGAGTTGCTTATCTGGGCATTTACTTTCCCTCCCAGAGGACGCCGAGAGGTGGAAGATGAAGGTTTAATACCAGGGGACAGGCTCGGGGCAGGTGGTCTAGACTCCAGCTTTTATAGTCACTTAAAACGCAACTGGATTTGGACAAGCTACATCATTAATAAGACGAGGAAGGTGAGGCTTTTCCCCAAAAGTATTATTCTTGAAAGCTGCTTCTTTTCTATCCCCCTTTTTACAGTGCTGCTAGCAAAGAAGTAGACTTTCAGAAATGGGAATGCCACCTTTTCTGACAAATGTTTGGACTTCTGCTTTATTCTTGGATTAAACACTTTGATTGTCCTGTTTCTGACGAGTGCAATATTATCCTGGATCCCTTCCCATGGTGATGGAGGCTTGGGAACGAAACAGAACTTGCCCTCCCACCTGGCTAGTTCTAGCTGATCTGCTTTCAAGGGTCCTGGGGGGAGGTGCACCCTCCTGGTCTTGCTAAACTTATTAGTAATCATGATCAGCCATGGAAACAGGTTGTTCTGTTCCCCTGGATGTCCAGAGGAAAGGGACGTAGAGAAAGATGAGGATGAGAGAAAACAATCCTTAGTAAATTAGTAGCTTTTCTCTCCGCCACCCAAAATCTTCTTGAACTACTTTCAGCAGCCTTTTCTTCCCCCACTAACCTCCACCCCCCATCCATGTGCTTTACCACCAGGAAAATGCAGTTTCTGAAACCGGGCACACAGTCAGACTGCAGACCTTCTTGACCAAGCGTTCCCTGCCATTTGGCCCAGGAGGTGAGGAGACAAAACAGGTTGCAATTGCAAGAATGACAAGGATTCTTAGAACATGGTAGGCGGCTTGGGAAGGGTTTCCTAGGATGCCTCAGCTGCAGAATAGAGTAGCAGAAGCTGGCTGCAGGTTGGTTTTATAGTACAGGGAGACATGCAACTTCTTTTGATTGTTTGTCTTAAAAAAAACAGGCAAGGATTTGATCAACCTCTTCTTTAATGAGCAAATGCTCTGCTGGTTTTGATTTTTGCATGGATTGTCTCTTGCTTGTCTTCAATTTGAATATCAGTCTGCTGGGTGCTATGTTAGTCTATTGTTAAGATGTTAATAGCAGAGGGTAGAAAACAATGGTTGGATCTCTCTCTTTGGCCTTACAATTTACCATGTTATGGAATTCCTGGGCCAGCAGTTTGGCTATGGAGAAGGCTGCCATAGCGTTGTGGGGTTCCATCCTCCATTCTGTTTCTCAGCATTTCTTGTGACCCTCAGGTGGCTACAATATTCTCTGGGGAGAGAGTCTATTGACTTCAGAACCTGGTCTGCAAAAAGAAGACCTGGAGGTTGAGAAAGAAGCAAACCTGAACAGAAGCCAGAGGGTGAGGGGGGGAAAGAGCCAGAAGAGGAAGCGGCTGAAGAGGGACATAGAGAAGAAGACAAAGAAAAGGAAGAGAAAGAGAGGTAATGCATTGGCAGGCAGGCAGAACAGAGCTTAGAGAACTTCAGCACGGCAGGATTCTGCACACCTTGAAAGCTCCCTTTTTCTTAAGAGATCTGGCTTCTTCTCATAGCCATTCTATTTGGTTTGCCACACTGGAGACTTGGAGAGTTCTTTGGATTTATTTGCTCAATACTCACAATTGACTGACTGCCTCACTCACTGTGACACTGGGCAGCACACAGTTAAAAACAGGCTGAAGCAGAAGCTCTTGGCACAAATCTGTGCCCTGTTTGCAAAGTAAATTTTATTTGCTTTCTCTGCGTCTCTCTGTGGGTGGCTACTCAGATGGAAATCCTCAAGAGAAGAACCAAAGACCACGCTACCATGATGAGGTGGACCGTCGGGCTCTGCAGAGAATGACCCGCCTGCGTGTGACCTGGACTGTGCAGGAGGACAGCTTGCTAATGCTCTGCCGCATTGCAAGCAATGTTCTGAACACCAAGGTGGGCAAATGGGAGGGAGGGGCTGGCTGGCATCAGGCAAGCTGATGAAGAACATGTGGAGGTCCATTGTCCTCTGGCCTCACCATCTGAATGAGGCTGGTCACCCTTGTCTTGGAGGGAGTGGAGGCAAGGCTCCGAAGCCAAGTTGCACCACTGGCTGCTCTTTTGCTTTCTGCAGGTAAAGGGACCATTTGTCACCTGGCAGGTGGTCAGAGACATCTTGCACAGCAGCTTTGAGGAATCGCTAGACAAGACTTCTCATTCTGTTGGGAGGCGGGCCCGCTACATTGTCAAAAACCCTCAGACCTATCTCAATTACAAGTGAGAGGCATAATTGATGCAGCTTTGACTTGAAATATTCTGTGTATGGGGGTGGAGGGGTAATTCTGATCTCCCCTTGGCTGCCAGTGATATTTCTTCTCCAGCTAATAATCTGTCTGGTCAGCAAGTAATCCATGGCTGCTATCACTACCTAGCATCTGCAAAGTGGGCCCTTGGTTTCCTTGAAGGAAAAGCCCAATTGCCCAGGGATGGAGCACATTGCTGTTGCATGTCTACTCAGAATGTGGGGAAAACTGTACCTGCTGGTGTGGGTTTAGGGAGGAGGGTGTGTCATCTCCACAAGGGCATAATAGCCTAGAAGAAAGCTGCTCCTCAAGCTAGATGTTGGCTTTTTTTTTGCAGAGTTTGCCTTGCTGAAGTCTACCAAGACAGAGTTCTGATTGAGGATTTCATGAGCAGGAAGAGCAACTATCAGGATCCCAAGGTGAGAAACCCTGCTTGGGCTCCACATAAGCTGGAACTCTTGTCCACAAAGACCCATTCTTTCCCCAGAAAGGCCATTGGGGTTCAACAACAAGCACCCATGCAGAAACCTCTGCTACTGTTCCATCTGCAGCAGAAGCAAAGGACATCCATTCATGATGGGAGAAGGGGAGATACTCCTGGGCTTGCTAATTCTTCTCATTCCAGCAGCCTATCTTGTTGAGACCAAGCAATGCTGCCCCAGACTCAGCATGGTCTTGCCAAAGAGATGGGCAGCTGGATCTAAGGTGCTAAGCTCTCACAAGGTATATTCTCTTAGAATCCATCCCCATGTTCATTCCTGCTACACATGCCTCCCAGCCCAGTCCAGCAGTTAATTCTCTCAAGTCTCTTTCAAAACT
>JANHZU010003013.1:88615-110883 GCA_032468055.1 Acrochordus granulatus
GCAGGAGATACGTGTGGCAGACCTACAGCCTGACCTTCGGCGGAGAGAAACTGGCGGACGACCGGAAGAAGCTGCGCGAGTGAGTGCTGTCGTTGCTCGGAGCAGACGGGCGTGGGACCCGGCAGAGAGCCGAGAGCCCCGCCTGGGAAGCACCGCTGACTGTCCATAACTCTTCCCCACCCTGATGCTTTGCAGATACGGCATTCGGAACCGGGACGAAGTCAGTTTCGTGAAAAAGCTCCGGAAATAAGCCCAGCCTTCACCAGCCACTGCTGACCTGGCCTGGCCATCCCCAAAAGGCAGCACACGCCAGGGCTCTCTAGGACCCCAGCCCCCCACATTCCCAAGCAGCCATCAGTTGCTGAGGAGGTCCCTACCAGATAACAGCCCCAAAGCCTTGGCAGCTGAGCCAAGGAAGCTGTTTGCATCTCGGACTGCAAGACTAATAGTGCCTGATTTTGGGAAGGATTCTTTGGAGCTGCCAGTAAGCTTGAACTTTCTTTACAGGTGACCCCAAGACTCCTTGGGAACTATCTGAGTCTCTTATGGGTTTTTAAAAAACCATCAAAGAAACCACTTCAGATCTGATCTGCTTCTGTCTGAGTAGTCCCCAGAACTGATGCTCAGTTCAGCACATATTGGAGCTGGCTATGAGTCTGCGGCTCATCAGGTCTTTTAAACAGTGGTTGAGAATCAAGTTTGAAAAAGTGCTGGATCTTTTTGTGAACATAAAGATATCAGTGAATCTGAAACAAGTGATAGTAACATTATTGCTTGGATTATAATGGTTTTATGGAAGCTTTTTCTATTATTAAAGTTACCATCTCTCCATTTCTGCACGCATGCATACTCATGTTACTTTTGCACTCAATTATATAATATGTAGCATCAGTAAAATGTGAATTTTTACAAATGATGCAGGCAGCTGTCATTTTCCTTAGTACTTTTGCTGTGATTCTTTTCATGACAATCATATTGTCAACTCTTAGTGACTACTTAGATAATTTTCTCCATTTAATGTCTAAACTTGTTAGCTTAGAGTTCATAGCTCCTACTTCAGACAGCTCCACATTCCAATAAGATATGAGCATGTATTTTCTCCAGGACCCCAAAGTTAGCTATTGAATCAAACACAGGCAGCCTTGCATTTTAAATGTTAGAATTCTTCCAAGTGCAGTATTTGTATGTTAGAATTTGGGCCAATACTAAATTAATAAGATACACTCCTTTTTTTGTGGACATTTCTCAGTAACCGCAATTTTGGCACAGATACAACCTGACTTAATGGAAGTGTAGCTACAACGCTACTATTTTTTTTAATCACCACCAGGGTAACAAACCTCATGAAAAGGGCCACTTTTAGCATAATAAAAATGTGGCAGCAGAAAAGGTTCAGTAAAATTGAACAAGGCACCAACTTCATATGTGCTGAAAAATTTCCATTTGCCAAGATAAGGCAATATGGGTGTAAGCAAAAATGTATGTTAACTGGCAGCCTGGGAAGTAGCACCAGGCAGCTTTGCTAAGGCAACTGGTGGCTATGGTCCTCCCAGCTCAGTGAAGCTGTGCATCCAGGTTATACTTCTCACAGAATTTGTCAGTGAAGGGGAGGCACGTGAGGACTTCACACCACTGGCAGCGAATGGGGTAGAAGTAGAACAGCACCACCAGTCCAGAGAGGAGCCCCACGAAGACCAATTGAAAGATGATGATCTGGCACCGCTTTCGGTACAGGTCAAATTTGCCAAAGCTGATGTATGGAAGGAAGGCGAAGGACAGGAAAAGGCCACTGATAAAACCACATACGTGAGCAAAGTTGTCTATCCAGGGCAGGAGGCCGAAGGCAAACAGGAATAATACAATTGCCAGGAGTTTGAAGAAAGCCCTCCAGGGCCGAGCCAGGATCTGCCAACTCTGGAAAAGCTCCACAAAGAGGCAAGCCAGGATGCCAAACTGGGAACCTGCTGGGCCAACCTGCACAGGGGATCTCCATTAGACAGCTGTGTGTTCTACCCCAGGTGCTGCAGGGAAGGCTGGATGGGCAGGGTAGTCCCTGTTCAATCAAGCACCCGGCTTGTGCTGCCGGAAGAGGAGCAGCCATTTCCAAAAAGGGGGCTGCCTACAGGGGAAGGGCATCTTGACTCTTCAGGTAAGGGTTTGCAGAACTTGACAAGACACCCGCAAAAGGAGGCAGGAAATGACCAGAAGTGAGTGGCAAGACTGGATTCCATCCCCAGGGTACAGTCTGCTTTCATGCAGCCTCACCCAGAGAGGCTTCAGATTGCACCAGAGCCTTTCAGAGGATGCTCCACAACTGGGCCACCACCCCCAGCTTGACCCCCATACTGGGGCACCCTTTGCTTGAGAAGGTACCTGTAGCCATACCAGGCTCCCCCTCCATGAGCAGCTAATGAGACACACCTCAGCCCGGTAGGGGAGGAAGATAGCACTGGCCAGGTTCCCTGTGATGCCACTAAGCAGGTAGATCAGGGAAATGCGGTGCCAACCAGCGAGCTTCTCCAAGTCACGCAAGATGGTCATCTGGAAGCACACGGACACAAGGCAGTGCAGGATCCTATTGGACAGGAAAAAGCACCAGTGACCTTTGCTCTTGCTAAGGGGGAAAAGGGCTTGGGTTCCAAGGGAAAGGAGTTTGTGGTCCTGGGCCAAGCTTACCCTGCATGAAGGAAGAGTGACAGCCAAAGGCGGTAGACCTGATCCGGGACCTCAGGGTTGAGGAATGGGAGGAGGCCACAGATATCATCCATGCAGTGCACCTAGCAAGACAGAGTAATGGCTCAGTTCAGAGACTGGCACCTGCTGGAGTCAGCCAGGAGAGGGACAGAGATACCTGAGAGCAAAGAGTAGCCTCTTCGTGGAAATAACCATGCATGAAGGTGCAGTATTCCCGTGAAGTGATCTCACACCTAGGAGGAGAGAACCAGGGTGCCCAGATGTTAAGCCAGGCTGAGGTGGGGAGGATGTTGGCTGCAGCAGCAGCAGTATCACGAGTTAAAGAAGCTGGTGAGGATGAGTCCCAGTCCCAGAAGAAGCTGGTCCAGAGAAGGAGGCAGATCAGCAGAACAATGGGTTGGCTACTCCATCAATTCTGGGCCCTAATAGGGGTCACCCACCCTACCTTCCCTTGGTGCCGATACAGCAGGGCCGCCCGGTGATCACACAGTCCATATGCAGGTGGTTGGTGTGGTTCCCAGCACTATTGTTGGTGCAGATCTGGAAGAAGATGGACAGATCTGGCTCCTTCTCCTTTAGAGAAGGGCCACCTGGCACCTTCCCCACCCACCCAACATGCAGGTGAATGGAGGGTGTCTGGGCAGATTCTATTATTGTGCCATGGAGTCCCAAATCCCCCAAAGGCATACCGGCCACTTGGTGATGTCATCAGGCCACTCATGAGGGTCCATAGATGCTGGCTGCTCACACACTCTGTGGAGGGAAGAATCCTAGGCAATTTCATGCTGCAGGACAGAGCAGCAGCAGCAGCCCCTCTGGTCATGCTATGTGTTGGAACCCAATAGGCTGGCCCTGCCACCAACCTACCTGGGATCTTGGTGACACACAGAGCCAAACTTCCTCTTGTCTCCAGCCAGCAAGGGGGTGCTAGGGTGTCTTGGCCACTTCACCCAGACAGCCAAAGTGGACTGCAAAGGAGACGGGTGCAGGTGGGCAGGAGCAGATCCCAGTGGGGATCCTCTCTCCCCAAAACAGACAGCAGGCCAGTGGGAAGGATGAGAGCTTTCCGCTCAGGCATGAGAGGAGGAAGGGGGCCAGTCAGCTGGACTTACCGAGCACTCTTCCTCTGCTGTCTGCACACAGCCTGACTTGTCATTGCGCACACAGCAGGCAGAATGCTTCTCTTTCTCACGGGCCGCATGAATGAAGCTGTGCACCTGCTGGTCTTGCCGCATGCAAGGGGCAAACTTTGCACCCAGATGGATGAGAGCTTCCTGAAAGGGTGGCAAGTCTCAACAAAAAAGGCCAACTTCCAGACAAGCTCCTGGCCAAGATCAAAGCTTAGCAATAAAAGAACAAGCCAAACTGAAGCTGGCACTCACTGAGCTGGGCCCTATCCAGAAATTCTCCTGCTGGACGTATTTCACATTCTCATATATCCCACGGTTTCTCAAGACCTGCCAAAAAAAGGACTTCTGAAGGGAGGAGGTAATGAGCAGAACAGCCAACTCCAGCCTCTCCGTTTGCAGAAGGTATGCAGATGGCTATGCTCTGCTCTCAGCAGGGAGGAGGCTTGGGAGCAGAAGATGAGAGTCTCCTCAGAAGTAGAGGAGGCGCAGGTTCACCACAGGAGAAAGGGCTCTGGAGACAAGAGGGAACTTGAGTCTCTACTGCTCACCGAGTCGACTGTCTCGTGCTGTGAAAACCCCACAGGAGCAATTCCATAGATGGACACAGCCAGGATGGTGATGAGTGAATGCACAAAGGTGACCCAGTAAGTAAAGAATGGCCTGCGCAGAACAGAGAGTAATAGGGCAGTCAGGCCATGATTGACTGTGCCCCCCCCAAAGGAACAGCACCTGCACCCACCGGTGGTCATCCATATCTTCAATCTGCTGTTTCACAAAGCTATCAATGCGCTTGCGGTAAGTCCGGTTGGTCAGCCGGCCCACCATGCCTAAGCCGTAGGGACGCTTCTCTTTGGAGAATAGTTTGCGGACAGGGATGGTGATGCGCTGGCCACGCCGCTGGAGGCCCAGGCTGACCACCTCTTGCCGCAGGCGGACTTTTGGTTGCACTGGGGCCCCTTCCTTCTGTTTCCGCCAGCCACGCTCCAGGGGACTGGAAGGTAAGGGGGGGACACACAGAGCAGGATCACTTCCCCAGAAACAAAATCCTGGAAAGTTGGACAAATACCAAGCATGTGTCCAGCATTCAGACATTTTACCTGGTGTCTGAATGGTTTCTGAACCCAGCCACACCCTGAATCACGTATAAAATGGATGTGGCCAGGTCACCCCTCCAAGGGCTGAGATACTGGCTTCCTTTAGGCCTAGAGGGAGTGCTGCTGTGGCTTCCCTCTCCCCTCCAGGAGCCATTTTCAAGAGCGCAAGTCATCCTTCCAAAGGGCTACAGCTTCTGGCCCATTTCATCCAGGTGAATCTCAACAGTCCCCTACTCTCTCTCCAGGGCAACTGCAAAGGAGGGATCCAGCAAGTGATCCTTTCCTTCCCCAAGAGGACGAGAGTCTTTGGATTTCAGCAGCATATAAATTTAATAAATAAATAAATAAGAGGACTCAGTCTTGTATTGGCCCCTTTGTGCATTCCTTGCAAGACTCACAAGAGCAAGTGGCTTCTTTCTAGCTCACTCCGGTCCAGAGCTCCCCCCGTGAGGGTTGGCTGAGCCTGTGGGTCCTTTGTCTCAGGGACCCTGACAGCCGCTTCAGAGGGGGACTCAAAAACTTCGTCAGGGTACGTGGATGGCTCTTCTGGCAGGACCCCTTCCTGGGCAAAGGAGAGAAGGCTTAGCCCGTCTCTTGCTGCTCAGCCCTACCCCTTCCTCTTCTCTTGCTGCTCAGTCCTACCCTGGCAAAGAAGGAGGTATCCAGCTCATCTGGGAAGTCCATGGTGAAGTCTTCCTCCAAGAAGGTAGCTGGGGTGAAGCTGCGCTGCCGTGTCCTGCGCAGGGTGCCATCTCTCACGGAACGGCCCTATCACAGAGATGTGTGCGAGAGACAGGAAGTGCACCATCCCAAAGCCGCCAAGGGTTGGCCAACCCGCCAATTCATCCAGAACACATCAACTATTCTCCAATCACAGTGGAGAAGGTGCTGGATTTGAATTCAAATCCCTGCAGGGCCTGAGGTCCAAGACACCTGCCCCAACTGCCACAAAGGCCTTTTTCCAGCCCTCCTGCTCCATCACAGGAGCAGGATCAAAAATATGGGTCTGGGCTCGCCACAATGCTTCCCAAAGGAGGCCCATCCAAAAAGTAATTAAAAATCAAATACTTCAGCCAGCTATAGATTGATTTCAGTTTGTTTCTGGTTGCGCAGAAACGGTATGCCAGTCCTTGGCAGTCCTGGGTAGAATAGGTTGACCGTGGCTGCTGACCAGACCATGCAATAAAACTGCATGTGGAACGTGGGGGACGGCTGCAAGCATGAGCTAAGTGCAGAGAGGCAGGCAGGCTAGCAAGATGACACTTGCTGCCCCTTCATCTCCTTCCCAGCTCCTCACCTTCACTAATGCAGCTGCTACTCGGAAGCTCATCTTGGCCACTGACTCCCTTTTCCGCCGCCGAGGCCAGCGACTGAAACCAGAGCGTGAGCTGGTGAAGGAGCACAATGAGGTGGCTCCCGGTGTGGCTGGTGTGTGAGGTATGCTGCAGCCATCACAATCCTCGGCCATTCGGAAAGCCCGTCCACGGGCCAGGGGGTCAATTATCTGGCACCAGAAAGAGGGAAACAGTTCTGAGGCACAAGGAGCAAGGCAGCATCTTCAGCCAGTTGGGCTTCAACTGAATAGGTTGCAGGGCTCCTGCAAGGAACTTATGGGGTGCACCAGGTGAACTGCAGGGTGTTTATCCCAGAAACATCTCCCATGCAGCTTCTGTCATTTCCTTTGGCCCAGTTGCCATGCAGGTGGGAAGGTGCTATTTCTTCCTTCTTCCTCTACACCTTGGTCCCAAGAAAGTCAGTCCAGAGGCTGCTTGCTCCAGCCCACCAAAATCAAGTGACCTCCCAACTACCTACTCTCTGCATGCCTGGTGGGCAAGGGGGCACATAGAGTGGCGGTGGAGTCTCCGTGCTGGCCAGAGAGATGTTGTCCTGGCTTGGAAGGTCTATTTCACGGAGGGTATGAGGTTTCAGCTTTCCGTAGCGCAGGTTGCAGTGGCGCAGACTCTTCCGCTGCCACTTTTGGGTGGCATCGCTCTCCTTGCTGACCCCAAACCAGTCTGCTGTGCCTCTGAGAAGAGAGTGGAGGGTCAGGAGGAGAACGCACCTAGATCTACAAAGCCCCCCTTTTCAGCCACTGCCACGTCTTTGTCTTCCAAATACTCTGGGCCCAGATCTGGTGGTCAAGCCAGGACAGTCAGTGGGGCTGAGCTACAGAGCTTCAAGAGTTGTTAGTAGCACCTGCAGGACAGTGTCCCAAAGGAGGCTTCATTAGACAGCAAGATTCATAGCACTGGAGGAGATGCATCAGATCATGGGCTGGGGCCAGGATCACAGCATGAGATAGGGGGGCTTTTGTGGAGAAATAGGGTTGACCTGAGGTAAGGGCCAACCCTCACTGGGTTTTCAGGACAGCCATGAGGTTGAGGCACATCCCATTATCCTCACTGGGTATGCCAAATACTGCAGCAGCTATTTTGGCAGGGTGCAGCAAGCTCCTGATCATCAGCACAACTGGACTGGGAAACAGCCGGGGGAGGGGGAATAGGAACTGTACATTTCTGCACCTTCTCTGTCCCCCCTGTCCCTTGGGTAGGGTGCCTATGGGGAATCTCCACAGGGCTGCAGTCAGAAGAGCAATGCCTGAGGGGGTGGGGTGAGGGTCACAGACTGCTTGCTGGCAATTGGAGCAGCTTTGCTCCCAAGGACCCTCATGCACCTCACACGCATGCAGTAGTGGTCCTACCAGCAACAGTGGTACCTGAACACTGTTCTGGGCAGTGACTGGCGCTTTCTCAGGGGCCTCCTGCCCACCTGGTGCCCCCGAATGGGCAGGGTTTGAGTCCTCTCAAAGTGCACCTGCCTGCTGCAAAGAGAGAGACCTGAATGGCGGTGAGGAAAGGAAGGAGGCTTGCCAGTGTCTCTCAGATACTTCTCCACTGGTAGCAATTTGGGAAGGTGTGGGAGAGTCCGTGGCATGCAAGGAGGAGCAGCAGCCAAGTCCCACTTGGCAGTTTCTATTGCAACAACTCCAGAGTCGGGGTCATCCATAAACTCAGGGCCACTGGAGGGCTGGGGGCTTCAGGGCTGCCTGGGTGATGATGTGCCTCTTCTCAGGGGCACAGTCCTTTGTCCTTTGGGTTACACACTTCCTTGATATTTGGGCAGGTTCTCTCTGGGTGCCTACTTTATTTGCTTCTGCCCACTTATGCTTTCCAGAGCTTGGATAGAGGCACCAGGAAACAAAAATCCCTTTCACAAGTGCAGGAAATTGTGCAGCTCTTCTTGGGGGCGACACTCCAGGTGCTTCCCCCCTTTAGCTGAACTTTTCAGTTACGGAAAAGTGCTGCAGGGCCCCTTCCTCTCTTGAGGGCTTGTTTATCACTGAGAGATGCAAGGCAGAGAACTGCTGCTGCCCACTGGGCAGGGAGGACATGTGGCAACCCAGCTGCCAGCCCAGCCCCAGCAGGACCCAGTCCAGAAGTCCAAGACTGCGCCGAGGCATGGGCTCTATAGCTTACCTCCGGATGGTCTGCGTGATGGATGTCTGTCGCTGCAGGACAGGCCGCCGCACTTCATTGTAGGAAGCAGGGAAGAGGGTATTTTCGGCAGGCATGCTGATGCTTCGGAGAAAGGTCTGGTGCTTGAAGGGCTGCAAAGGAAGGGGGGCCCAGAGCATTGCAGCCAATCCTGGAGTCCACAACTGAGGCCAGAGAGGAGCCTTCACCCCTTCAGCCTGGAGGCTTCAGGATGAGGCACTCCTTAGCCAACTTTCCTAGAGGCCCCCCAAGGAGTTCCCAATCTTGGTGGAAGACCTGCCCAGCCATCTGGGCAGGTAGGTAAAGCTGGGGAGTTGTGCATGCAGGGAAGGCAGAGCAGACTTTTAGCTGGCTGACCAGGTACCTGGAGTGAGGCCAATTCTTCAGCTGCATCCAAGAGTGGGGCAGCCGGAATGTCCAGTTTCAGCCAGGGAGGCTTCTTCCTCTGTAAGCTGCTGGAACTGTCCCGGCGAACCTCAGACATTTTCTGTCCTCAGAAGCCTGGCCTGGAGGAGGGCAAAGTTTATGGCAGGTGAATCACAGTTGGCCATGAGCACCAATTCTTTCCTCACTTCACTGGAAGGCCTGGGATGGATGCGGTCATGCCGTATCATTCTTCAGCCACCTTGACCTCCAAAGCGCCAGTGGCCACTGAGCTCTGGCCAAACCCTGGGAACAACCTACAATAATCAGCTGAGGCTCCACTTTGCTTGAAACTAAGCTGGATTTACATAACTAGCAAGATGACCCCACATCAGCTTGATTGGGGACCCATGCAGCCCAAGACAACCCTGGGAGCCTGACTCCAGGAAATGGCCCTTCCAAGCCCCAGGCAAAAACCTCGCAGCAAGAGGGCTTCCAAAGGCCTGTGCTGGTGTCCTCTTTGTGTCAGCCTTACAAGGTAGACCAGACAGGAAACACAACCAGATAAGCCAGTTCTATTTTATTGTAAAGCTACAAGAGCATAACTTTGTAAGTCTGAAAGTAGAGTTCTCCAGCCATCTCCTTTACAGCCCAAGAATTTAGGGAGGGTCCCTTCTGAATCTCTTGCCCTGCCCAGTATCCAGCTTTGGGATACACTGTCTCTTATCTGACCGTTCCCTCAGCGTTCCTTCACCCATCTCCCAAGGTCTTTCTCATATACCACTGCACAAGGTCGAAGAGGCCCACTTGAACAAGGAAGTCCCCAAGCAAGGGGAAAATGCTGCCCACATTTGATACTGACATGACTGCCTTTGGCTGTTTCCATCCTCTTGGGCCAGGAATTTCACACAAAAAGAAGGAAGCAACAAAGTAGCCTGTTCTCAGGGGATGAAAGGAGGCCTAGGTGAATCAAGGGAAGGAACTGCCTCCCTTCCCAGAGGGACCCTCCCAGCCAAGCAGGCCAGGGCTGGGCTGGGAGAATTTTCTGCACACACAACCAGCCAACTACCTTCAACTGGTCAGCTCCACAGTGGAGCAGCCCTTTGTGTCTGGACCCCTAACTCAGAGAGGGCTGGGAGTTCCTGATACCTCTCTTCCCCACTTTGCTGCTCTGAGCCTGTCACTGAGAGCCTATCCCCACTGTCACCTCCCACCCCATAAGGCTATGTAGGGGCTGTTGAGAGGGCTCCCTTGCCTCAGCTCCTGAGCCTCTCCTGGCAAGGGATCTCCCTCAGTCTTGACCTACTGCAACATTCCCACACAGGCAGGACACAACTAAAGGTGTGACTTTTTTGCACCAGTGAAAACTGCAAAACTAGAGGAGCACTCAGCAGATTTGGATTCTGATGGCTTGGTTTGCTGCAAATCTTCTTGGGTTACTTCTCCCACATTCCACATACCCACTGACTGGGGATGGTCAGAGTTCCCAGTCTGCCTGCCTGCCTGTCCTGCCCTTCCCTCTAGCTAAGGGAAGAGCTTCTTCTTCCTGGCTGTCCTTCTCAGCTGGTAGTGGGAGGGAACAGCTGGCCTAGGACTGTTTTCCCCCATCATCCGGGTGGCCTCTGCAAATATGTGCACAGCCAAAGAGAGATCACTGCTTCTCTCTGGCCCCCAGCAGGAAGCAAAGACAGCAAGGAAAAGACCTTCTGGATTTGCACTCAAGCCCCTTTCTCATAGCACTTGGATAGGCTGGGGGGATTCACAGAGCTGTCCTCCCACACACACACACACCAGTGAGGCTCTGGGCTCCTGTAGGCCACCCTCTTCCTTCCAGGGCGAGAACAGCAACCCAGGGAGGAGACATTCCTCAGAACTGGGCAGTTCCCACTCTTGTCCAGAACCAGAAAATCCAGTTGAAGCTTAGATTTTTCCCACAGGCTTCTGGCTTGCAAATATTCTCAGGGGAGCTTGACTGAAGCTCTGAGCAAAGATGCCAAAATACTGCTCTCTTTCTCTGTGCAGTTTTCCTGTCTACAGAACCAGAGGGGAGGAGAGCTTGTCCTCCCTCCAAGCCTCTCCTCAAACAAGCCCCATTCACACACACAATAATAAGCCTTTTATTTACAAACAGACACTTGTCAAACACTTCATGCAAAAAGCGTAAGAGGGTAAATGAGATTAGCTGTCTCCATGCCATGGGAGCACCACCCACCCACCACACAAGCACAGACTTTTTATTGGGGGGCTCCTTTGGAATTTAGGTACTCTTGTAAAGGGATCACTGTGCACCTTGCCCATTCACAAAAAAATGCCATGGGGACAGAATCAGTTACTAACCTCCAATTTAGCTTCCCACTAGACTTAATTTCTTTTCTATTAAAAAATAAACCTGTTCTGTTGAAAAGTCAAAGAGACCAGAAGGGGACCAGGCACTGACTGGGATGCACCCAGCACTTGCCTGAGAGAAGCTAGGACGGTGATCTCTTGCAGCAAGAGGGCCTCCCTGGCCCCACGGCAGGAAGGGCATGGTGCCCCAGGCAATTCCATATTCTGATTAAAGTTCTGGCCCAGAAGCTATGTGGTTCCCCCTGAGGGGCCTGTACTCCTTCCTGCCAGAGGAGGACAAAAACAGGAAGGGCAGAATTCCAGTTGTTGGCCGGTTGCGCCATGTCTCTCAGAAGCCTCTTGGTTGAATCCAGAGCAGTGGAGCCAGAAGGTCCTGCAAGCCACCCTGTCTCGTCCCTGCTGCCTGCTCCAGGCAGGGATCCAAAGCAAGCAAAAGAGAGCCTTCCCTGCACAGCAAGCAGAATCTGCCTTCCACTGCTGCTTCTCCTCCTTGGTGTCCTGCACTCTGGCATGCCAGAGAACAGTGCCTGACCTTCTCTTGTGCACTGTCCAGGGAAGTGCTGTATTCTCCTCCTCCTTTCTCTTTTCTGTTGGCTAAAGGATCTGGGTTCCCTCCTCCTCCTCCTCTCTTGATGGAATTTGCTTTCTAGCCACATAGCCGCTTGGTACCTATTCAAAACATGCCACCGCAATTGAGTGGTGGGAGGCCTGACTGAAGTAGGAAATATGATTTCCTGCCCTGCAGTGCTTTTTTCTCCTCCAGCCTTTGGTCAGGTGCAGCTTCAGCATCTTACCACTCTGATATTGATAAGTCTGGTGCTGCCCATCCACCCTCTGGGCATCACCGTGCCTGGTCAGTCTCCAGAGGGGAAAGTGCCAAAGACAGCGTTTGCCCCCAGCTTCTTCTCCCCAAATTGGGAGCTTTCAGAATTCTTCCCCCTCCCCAGCTTGTTTGGCACAGCAATGCTTTTTGTAGGATGGACCTTGAGGATTTCTCAGGCTATACTTGGAAAGAAAGAGGAAAGATACAGCTTTCAAGGAAAAGAACAATGGGAGAGGAAGATCAGCCTAGCAAAAGCTCTTCTTCCATGATCCCAGCACCAAATGGATACCACAAGAGGAAATCCAAGAGGGCAGCTCTCCCCACACCCAGCTGTGCTGCCTCTGAAGCTGGAAGTCACAGGGATCCATCACAGATAGAGTGGCACTAAGAGAAAAGGAACTCTTCCTCTTTATCCTCCACCCTGTCATGATTGCCTTGCGATGGACTTCTGCCCTGAAATTTGGACTGGGGGGCTCTGGATGGGCTGCAGATGCTGGATCAGGATGTCCAAAGAGAAATATGATTTCTTGAGCAGAGTCTTCTTCCTTCCTTGCCTGGCAATGGGGTTCCCATGGGCACTGTACTATTTTCTTGGGGGAAGAGGCCCCCCCAAATTTGGTCTAATTTGTGGTCTAATTCTACACTTTACTATATATTCTTTTTCTACTGGTTGCATACTTTGCATATATACTGTACTGTTGAATATATAATTTTGTTTGTTATTATTTTATATGTACTGTTGTCTTGCAAGTACACTTAATGCTGCTGTACAAGAATCAAAATTCCTTGTGTGTCTTAACCATGCTCGGCCAATAAAGAATCGGAATTTAAGCCCCTCCGGACAGATCCCTCCTGCCTCTTGGTCACTAGCAGAGCTTCCCAGGTGGGAACCCCAGTGCCAGGGAACAGAGGCAGAAATCAGGTCTTCTCCCCCCGCCGCCGCCGCCCCCAGGAGCAAGCACAGCTCATAGCTTGCAGAAGGGAAGCGGTGGCCAGGTGCCTCCTAACAACCGCCGTTGTGGGGGCGCCGGACAGCTCAGCTGCCTTGGTTCAGTTGCGGGCGCAGGTGCTGGGAAAGCCACACCCAGGACGGAAGAAGCGGGGCTCAGCCTCATACTGGGGAGGCCGCAGCTGCAACGCCGCCTGCACTGCCCAGCCTGACCGGAACGACGCCGAATCGGACTTGAGCCGCGAGGACAACCGAGGAGGAGGCGGAGGCCAGCGGCGCTCCTTCCCTCCCCTGCTCTCTCGCCTGCTGTTTCTGGCCCGCCGGCGGGCCGAGCGAACCCCCCAGGGAGATGCGCGGGCCAGGCTTTGCAGCGCCGCGCGCCCTCTTCTCCGCCCGAGCCGCCCGCGGGAGCTGTGTCTCCGGGATTGGCGAGAAAAGCGGGCCGGACGCTTCCCGCCGAAGCGGGCCCGGCTTCTCCCGCGCGCGGGGCTCTAGAGCCCAAGACGAGCCCGCCGGACCGCGCGACAAGACCCCCGCCCCGCCCCGCCGAACTCACCGTGGGGCCGGGGCTCCCCACCGCTGCAGCCAGGGCCGTGCAGGGAGCGCTGGCCGGGCGGCCATTCAGCGAGGAGGGCCGGCCTCGGCGCAGCCGGCCTAGAGACCGAAGGGCGGCCCGGCGCGGAAGGCGGGCCGGGCCGGGCCGGGCCGGGCCGGGTGTGACTCAGGCCTCAGGAATGCGCCGGGCGGAGAAGGGCTCTCTCCGCCTGCCCGTCCGGCCGCCAGCCTCGCCTCCGACGCCACGGGAGGAGAGCTGCCGCTGAGCTTGACCGAAGGGCTGGTCGGGGAAGGGCTGGGCCGGCGAGGGGCAGATGCGGCCGGCGGAACGACCCCTCCTCGACTAGGCCCTGCACCAGTCGCGGTCGCCCCTCGCTGCCTGCCGACCTGTGCCCGCCTAAGCCGGCCGCCCCCTCGGCGCTGGGCACAGTCTGTTTCCAGGCCCTTCTCAGCTGCCTGGTCGGCCCGTGGTGTGTGGGGCGGGCAGGGCCGCGTCGCCTGATACAGCCAGCCAGAGAAGGAAGCGGGGAGCCCCCTTAGGCCCTGGGCAGGCCGTGCCCCGCTTCCGCTGAGACTGAAAGAGTTCCGGGTGGCGGGGGGGGCTGCCTGCCCCACTGCTGCCCACAGGACACTGGCTGCCAGCTGCTGGGGATGAGGGGCACTGACAAAAAGCCTTGATTCCCCCTTTGTGCCCAAGGCCAGCAAGGCTGGGAAGGCTGAGCAGCCCAACAATGTCCCCATTGAAGAAGCCCTGCTGAGCTGCCCCTTGAGCAGGCAGGTTCCCCTCCCTTCCCTTGGGGCTTTCATCAGGCGGGGAAGGAGACAGCAACCTTTTACTCCTGGTCTTCCCTCCAAGAGTGCTTGGCTTGGTGGTACCTCATGGCTTTGGAGAGGAAGAAGATGATGATACCTTTGGTGCCAACAGGCTCCATACATCAATCTATCCTCCAGGCCCATCTAGGAGGCCTAGGACCTGGGGAGCTGATCCCACAAGACCCCAGCAGCACATCACTTCTATCAGCCTGCCAAGCGACCACTTGATATCAAGGAGGTAGAAAGGGATTGTGTTTGCAAGTGGCAAGAGAAAAGGAGGGATGTGAAACAGTTCTGTTCATGTTTGGGGGGAAAAGCTTCTACCTCGCATGTCCCATGCTTCTCTCTTAGGGAAGCAGCAGGATGCAGGGTGGCAAGAGAGTAAAAGAAGAGTTGGTGAAGAAATTATGAGCCACATGGTAAGAAAAGGAAATCTATTCCCTACACTGCCCCATAACTTTCTTAGAAAAACCTGAACATCTTAGTGAAAAATTAATAATAATGTTCAGTAGTAACATTGGAGGCCAATTTATACTAACAGAGGGCATTCCTAGGATCAAGAGTTTTCTGCAGGTCTAGTGTGCTGCATAATCTAGAATCGAAAGGCAATCCAACCCTCCGCTCTCCTTTGACTGGATTAGCCACACCAATTAATTCCTTTTCCTAGCCCCCCAACAGCATCCAGCTTCCTTCCTCACTGCCCCTTGGGAAGCAGGCCTGCGCACCAACCTCCTGAGCGCCATAAGTCCAGGCATAGCCCCTTCTGGCCCAGTAGTGCAAACCCTAATCCTAACTCCTGCAGCAGATTTCCCACCAAGAAGAGGGGCTGTTGAAGAGCACACGTTCCCTTCTGTAAGAAAGGTAGATAACTGAGGCTACTTGAGGCTGTCCTGCAGCCAAGGTCATTGGGGAAAACCCACTATTTTAGATATAAAATGTGTGCTTTCTCCCTTGATTACTTTGCTGGTCCCTTTCCTCTGCCTCATTTCCCTCTTGGTCCAACACTAGCTACAGGTGGCAATTGCAGAAAGGCCATTTCTGGTATGTTCTCACTTTGAAGCTTTCTGAAAGTTCGTCCTTTCATTTTCATGTTTAAGATTTGCCACTGCTTCTGATTATTGGCAGATGTAGGAGAAGAGATGGCAGAGCCAGAGGAAGGGGTTGTAGAAAGAGATTAGTCTCTACATAGCTACAAAAGTACTAAGTCCACTCCTCCTGATTACTTGTTGAACCTTAACTGGTGCCAACAAGAGGCTGACCATTGCTTAAGATTCTTGAGTTCACTGATTCCTTTAGTTTATTGCTTCAGCAATAAATTAATTTGAATCTTCCATGTGGACCTGGTCTTTTGTACCAGACATGATGTTCATTTTGCAATCCCAACTCTGGTCAGACTATAAAATACAGTATAAGATTGGAAATGTAAAAGCTTGAATTTCCCAAAATAGTTCCAGATCTTCCAGAATGTTTATAAAGACAAAGGAAGCAGCAGGTCATCCAATCATCCAATCCAGGATGAAAGAATATCAGTTAGTCTGAAAGAACTTGGTCCCCTTTCTCCCCATCTCTCCCTCCCTTTGAGAATGGCAGGACTGATGGGGCTGATGCCTGCTGGTAATTCCTTGGCTGCCAGCAAGGCCAGCCATGCACTATAGGATGTTTCCTGCAGCAGGAGACACGCAGCTTGTGTGTTCCTTGGCAGAGGTTAAGGGTCATTTTTAGACAAGAGTATCAATAGTGTCAAGCGGTTTCTCCCATCTGCCTATGGCAGAGGCTGATGCTCACAGAACATTTCTGGCCAGTGCTACAGGGGTGGGCCTGTGTGCAGCAGGCCTTGCTTGGAGGCCCTGTCAGGCTGTTGGGCTAGAGTTTCATCTACAGCCCCTCCTGGCAAAGTGTAAAAACCCTGAATACTGAGAGAGTGCAGTTCCTGGGTTGGCTAAGGGAAGCATTCCTGCAGGTAACTGTAGCACAAACACATCTTGAATACCCCAGAAACACAAGGATGGCTGTGTCAAATGTGATTCAATTCATGTGATGCATAAATCTCAACCACTGTGCCCTCTTCTGGGTGAAGAAAAAGAAAGCATCAAGTTGAAGGTCTTTGCCAAAGGATGAGAAAGTCAGGGGCAGAGCGCACTTTTTGGGGGGTCATGGAGCAGCTTAAACTGGCCATGGTTATTATTATAAAATAATAACAAACAAAATTATATATTCAACAGTACAGTATATATGCAAAGTATGCAACCAGTAGGTTCCCGAGCCCAGATGTTCATACATGGCCAGGATCTGATGGAAGTTATATTTAGCTCCTTCCCATGACTTCCAGCTTAACTGTCGGCCTTGGCAACAGCTGCTACTCTTTACGGGTTTGAAAACATGTAGCCTCTCAGGCTGCTCTTTCCAAGTTTACTTTGGCCATTTTCAAGGCACTGGGTGATTAGATTTCCTCCCTTCTCTACAACAGTCCTGGAAGACAACTTTGTTTTTGGCTTCTGTGGCCTGGCTGTGCCTCCTCAAGGCCACCCAACTATGTCAGCTACCCTTTGTAAATGAACAGCCCTCCAGGCCAGGGCTAGAAGAGCTGCCTGGTATAGCCAGGCTCCTATCAAAGAGGAAGAGGGACTCGGCTGCCCACCGGATTAATTCTCGGGGTGGGCTTGTGCTAGGGCCAGTTTTGCTTTGGCTGGGAGGGTGATTGAGAGCTGCCAAACAAAGCTGTGGCTGAAAAGGAGCCTCCTCACTCCATGGCAACCATCATTCTCTGAGGGACACAACCCACTTAAACCTGCCCTGTTTATCTTGCTGCCCTGACCCGTGTAAGTGGGTCGTGTCGGTCAGAGAATGATGGCCGTGGTTTTAACATCCTGGGAATTCAGGTCACCTCACCACGTGGATTCAGAAGACGGCAGGAATCTATCGCTGTCTGCCTCAGGGAACCGCCAGGACAGTTGTTCCTAACGGTAGTGGGGCAGGATCGTCTTCGCTGCTCTGTCACGTGAACCATTTAGTGGTGCCTTGAATCCTGTTGTGTGAACGCAGCCTCCGTGTCTCTTCCTAGGAAGGGATTTCAGCAGAAGGCCAGGCTCAGGAGGCAAAGGGCTTTCGAGCAGCAGGAAGCCAAACAATATCAACTTTGCTCCGCTTCTGTTTACAGAAAAAAACGGCCTTTTGGAGCTGCCTGGAAAGGCTTTCGGGCAAAAGTCGGGAAGCGGCGGCGGTTCTTCCGTCCCTCTCTTCCCCCGCCCCCGGACTTCCGTCCGCTCTTACTACAAATTCCGCGGACTTTCCTAAAGAAGCAGACGGGCGGTGCGCTCTGGTCTCTGTAGGTTCCGGAGCTAAATTGCCGCCGGCCGAGGCCTGAACCGGACGGCTCCCTCGGCAAAGGCGAGCGAGGAGCGCTCGGGAAATCCCCCTTAAAGGCCACCTTCTCTCGCTCGCCCGGCCGGGCCTACCGCCTCGCCAAGCTTCCCAGCGAGCAACCATGGCTGACACGGCGGCGGCGGCGCGGAGCTCCGGCAGCAGCCCGCCGCCCCGCCTCGGCGCCGCGTGTTTCGACCAGCCCTGCGTCCGTCTGGCCAAAGCCCTTCTAGGACAGGTGACCAGGGTGGGCGGCGGGGAGGAGACACCCCGCGGCAGCCGCAGGCGCGCCTCTTAGCCGGCCTGGAGGGACCCTGCACCCCCCCTCCCCAGCCGGCATCGACCTTCTTTCTGCTTTTCCCGCCCGCGCGGTCCGTTTCTGTAGCCCGAGGAAGGCTGTGCCACGGTCACCCCCGATATCGGAGCACTTTGGGGGGGTCCCCGTAGCCCTCTCGCTCTCGAAACGGACGTTGTTCAGGGGGGCCGCCAGGCAGGGAGTTAGCCGATGTCCGAGGCTTGTCTGCCTGGCCTTGTTTCAGGTCCTGGTTCGGAAGCTCCCAGACGGACGAGAGCTCCGGGGGCGGATTGTGGAAACGGAAGCCTATTTAGGGGGGGAGGACACCGCTTCCCACTCCAGGGGGGGGCGAAGGACCGCCAGGAACGCAGCCATGTTCATGCGCCCAGGCACGCTGTACGTGTACCAGATCTACGGGATCTATTTCTGCATGAACGTCTCCAGCCAAGGTAAGTGGGCAGCAGCAGGTCCAATTGTGAGCTCCAAGCCCCTCCCCATTTCAATGCACAGGTCGTACCAAGGTTGAATCCAGAGGACTGGAAATTCCTGCAGGCATGTCATTCCCGGGGAGGGGGGGATTTGGAATTTCCCAGCAAAGAATATTCTTGGAGGCCCAGAGAGGTTTTGCTCAAATTCTATGCAGGGGAAGGTGCAGCAGTCCTTCTGCGTTCCCTGGAACCTCTGCAGGGCCTGGAGACAATGCACAAGCTGCGCCTGGTTCGGCAGAAAGGCACTGCCCAGCCTCTCAAGGACTGGCAGCTGTGCAATGGGCCCTCCAAACTCTGCCAGGCCCTGGCCATCGATCGGAGCTTTGATCAGCAGGACTTGGCCTGCAACTCTGCTGTGTGGCTGGAGCCTCGCCTGGAATCTCCTGGAGATGAAGTCCTCATCTGCACCTCACGCATTGGCATCAGTGGCGAGTGGGCCCAGAAGCCTTTACGGTTCTACCTCCAGGGCAACAAGTGTGTGAGCATCACTGATAAAAAAGCAGAAGGCAAGTCGCCACGTGGCACCATCACAAAGAAGTTTAATGTGCAGCATTAAACAAGCATGAACATTGATGCCAACAGAGGACTAAAAGTGCTGTTTCAGATTTATATAAATAAACATGTTTTGCTCTCTTCTCATGTATGAGGTTGATGGAGCTAGCTGCACAGTGTAATCAGAAGGAAGGAAGGAAAGCACACAGTCTCAGGCCAATTTTGTTAAAAACCTGTTTCACCTGATCCTGAAGTACAGCCTCTTTGTCCAAGAATAATCCCAGGAAAACTGGCTGAGCTGGCAGTGCAAGAATTATGATACTTAAAACAGGAGCACCAACTGTAAGATGGTGCTGTAAGATGGGGAGGGGCTGGCCATGGACTTGCACTACCCACCCACTGCTTAAATGTGACAACCTGTGGCAGGAGGGAAATCAGTGGATACTATTTTACTAAGGGGGTTTGCCTCAAGGTCACCCCATCTTTCCTGCCAATTTGGGATGGGAAGACCACTCTGTGGTCCTATCTCTGCAAGCCCTCCTTCCCTCCTCTGCCCCCCTTCAGTGTGGATGATGCTGTGGGATCCAAAGAAAGCCTCCTAGAGAAAGAACACTAGGCTGCCAGACAGAAACATCCAGAAGAAAGCTCCTGTAATTTCCAGCAGAAGATGCTTTCTCATGATTGAGTAGAACAGTATCTGGCTTCCACCTGGCTCCTTTGTGGGCCCAAGCAAGCCTCACTTATGGAGGGACTGAAACACAGAGATGACAGGATCCTCATGGTTAGTCACCACCAGTACACTACGGAACTTGTCAAAGAGCATCAGTAGGTGGGAACGGCGCATGTTCTCATTGTACATGATCTCCTCCAAGTGATGCCGTCCCTGGAAATAGTGCAGCAGCCTGCAAAGGGGCAGGGGGAAAGAGCTGTGTTTCTGTTTCCCTGCATCAATGCAGCTATGCACCCTTGATCTTGACCTGAAGCTTAAGAAGCCTGCTCACCAAGTTCCCACACAAAAGGGGCCAGCCAGGCATGCACCAAATATTTGTCCCACTGTCCAAATGCCAAGCTTCCTCACAGGGGCTTCATGAGCACTATGCAGTCCAAGCCAGTGGCCATTCTTTGCAATGGTCCAAAAGGTCATGCCTTTCCCTCCCTGGTTACCTGGCAAACATGCGCAAGTCCTCTGGATTGTGAGCTGCTGGGACATTGAGAATTGCTTCCCGCTCATGGTCCGAGAGGCTTGTCAGGAGATTCTCTGTCATGCGCTTGTTCACGGGAGACTCTCCCCCAGGCAACAGCTCCGCACTGGAGTTGTCCATGCTAGGACTTGTCAAGGTCATATCGTCACTACTAGCTGAGAAGAAAAACAGGTGAGCATGCAGCAGCAAGGCCCACCTTGCCCTGAAAGTGGCCTCTTTGGCAAGAGAGGAAGCCCCTGTACAAAAGGGAGGGGCACTGTGTGGGAAGAGAGTACCCCAGGTGAGATCCTATGATGATTGTTGCCATCTTATCCTTTTCTGATGGAAAGACAAACATTGGGGGGGACTGAAGGGCAAGGCAGGTTTCAAAACACTATAAAGTCGTCCTATACAAGAACCTGAAAAAATGATTCCAGCATTGCTACACACACACACTAATTCCATCATACTGCAGGGATACATATATTTAGAAATAAGCAGGAAAGAAAAGTTTACAATGACTTGGCCATTATGAATACTAGACCTCCAACCCAACTTGGTCATTATGAGTGCTTGGAGTATGTTCACCCCCTTGATATCTCTCCTATCCATCCATCCAAGGTGGGATAAAAATATTGTTGGTTGCAGTCAACCAGATGTTTCAAATGGATTTGGCATTTTTATCCATCTCTGGAATAGGCAAATGATGACTGAAAATGCTGTCAGGTGGTCAGAGCAAGGGTTTGAGACCGAGGAGTCAACTGCTGTTCCACTGTCCAAGCTAAGCCCTAGTGAAAAAAGGACTGCCACTTACTCGGAGAGCCAAAACTGAGTGCACTAGGAGTGCTGAGGCTTCGGCCCCCAACTCGGGCAGGAAAGGGTAGCTCTTCTACTTTGGCATGAAAACCTTCCTCTTCCTCCTCCTCCTCCTCTTCCTTTGGGGGAACCATTAGGCAGGCATAGCTGTGTAGCTGAATGAGAAGCCGGTGTTGGAGCATCCAGGCCACCATCCGGATGAGATGTGTCTGGGAGAGAAAGAGAGGTTTTTAGAGGGGCTCAGGATATTAGCCATTATAGCTTCTTGATCACCCCCAAGTCCTCTGGGTTGAGAAGTTTGGGGAAAGGACAAGGAGCTGGGACTTGCCTCCTGAATTGCTGGAGCAAGAGGGTCCTTGAGCTCAGACAGAGAAACTGGCCAGGAGAACTTGGACAGAACTGTAGGCAGGTCATGGCCTGGAAACTGAGAGGAGAACTCCTCTGCCAGAGGGGAGTAACTGCAGAAGGGAAGGGCAGGGAGTGAACAGGCTGTCCTCCTCCCTGGCTCCTGCCTGGCCTCTGGATGCCTTGAGTCAGCCTAGGAGACAGGAGCTTACATACAAAGCCATCCCTGCAGCAGAAGGAATGGGCTGAGAACTCACAGGCAGATACTGGCATTCGGGGACAGCATGTAGACATTGTTCTCACACAGGGGATAGACCATGAGAGCTTTCCCCCAGTAAACCAGATGTGCAGCCAGCTGAAATACCTGCCACAAAAGAGAAAGCACCTGTTGGGACAATTCAGCAGCACCTCCAGATAGGACAAGCTGAGTTGGACCAACTGTAGGATCTATTCCTTCTTCAAGGAGAAAAGCTATGTTATACATTGTCTTCTTACACAGCTCACCTTACATAGACCCTCATAGATGCAGGAGAAAGCTGCCACTCCCCTACTGAGGGTTGAAATTAGGCAATGTTCAGTGTGCAGCTTTCACTTACTGGGAGGGCCCCAAACCCCAGATGTTGGAGAATAGGGGCACCTACACCATGCTCAGCCTGTGGGCACAACAAGGGGAGGCTGGACTGCTTAGATCCCATAGGGCCTCTAACCATAACCCTTCTGGTCTCTTAGAAAGAGGTGAGGGGCAAGTAGGCAGAAGGCTTCACTGCACATGATACAAATATAAAGTCTAATACCTCAGTTCTGGTAATGGAAAGAGATCTCCCCTCACCCACAATGTTTTCATTTCCCCTGGGAGAAACTACTATACACACCAAAATATGTTTTAGATTAACCTTGCCTCCCAAGCTCCCCTGGTTCCTGTTTTTTTGGAAGGGAGGGCACTGATGCCCCACGATGTAGAAGGCTTTGGAGTTCCCTCTGAGCTAACCTGGAGCAATGCCAGGTCCGCATCCTGAGCCAGCTGCTGAAG
>JANHZU010003013.1:126896-147246 GCA_032468055.1 Acrochordus granulatus
AAGGTGTTAATATTGACCTTCAAAGCCCTTCATGGCATGGGACCAGGCTATCTGAGGAACCGTGTCATCCCGATGGGAGTTCTCAACCCACCAGAAGCAGCAGAGGAGTCCTTTTCCGGTTCCCGTCGACTAAGGAATTTTGGCTAGCAGGGTCTAGGAGAAGAGCCTTCTCTGCTGTGGCTCCTGCCCTATGGAACATCTTACCCCTCAAGTTGAGGGCTGCCCCCTCCCTGATGGCCTTCCAGAAGGGCCTTAAGACCTGGCTCTGCGAGATGGCGTGGGGCTCCAGGGGGGGCTCATTATCATCATGGAGGTGGCTGATGGATTTTTAGCCATCCTCACCCCCTTTTTTATATATGAAATCCTTTTAGCCCTCCTCGCTAGTCTACCGGATTTTTTGTTTTAAGGGGTTGTTTTTAATGTGTTTTTTTAGTGTTTTTAATTGTACTTTTTATTGTTGTTAGCTGCTGAGTCTTCGGATTTCGGCGGCATACAAATTTAATAAATAAATAAATAAAAATAAAATCTCCCGGTTCTGGGGCCCTTTTCCACAGCAAAAACAGAGTCCTTTCTCCGTGCTGCTGCTCCTGTGAGCAAACGGCAGGTGAGACACTACTGGACAAGAAGGCTCCTTGTCCAACTCAGGACCATCAGCCATGGATAGCTTAAACCCAGACTTATCCTTTGGCTGAATGAAGGTTGGTGAACATGGCAGAGCCTAACCATCCCAACAGGCAAGGTTAGGCTCCCAGTTGCAAGTGCTGCACCAGATCTTCTTCTGGCAAGATGGGCAGATCGCCATGGAAGAAAAGGGTGTTTTCTCCCCACCCCAATAAAAGAGCTGTCTAGGATCCAGTGCAGCCAATAATGGTTGTCACAATGCAGCTGATCAAGGAAGAAGAACCATGTTGCTCCTTGACCAATGGGTCTCTTCTTCTCACTTCATTCCAATTTGCATTGCTGCCAACCAGGGAAGCACAGCTTCCCAGCCTTCAGAACCCATGCCGCCCATGCCCTATGCTGGCCCTCTTCCTTTGCAGTCCAACCTCCATAGAACTACCACAGAGCTGGGTGCTTATCTTAGAGCTATAGAGGGAAGAGGGCAGCTCCTTCTCTCAGTGGGAAAGCAAGAGAATCTTCCCAGGATATGCTCAACCACCCAGGCAATGCAAGCCCAAGTTATGTGTCAGAACGTCAAGAGAACTGGGCTAGGAAAACTAGGTCTCAGATAACTGTAGTGCAAACCTTGCTGGTGACACGCACACACCTGTATCCTCTCCTGGGTTGAGGGTATCCTGGAAAATTCAGAAGCACAAGAAGCGCTTTATTCAAGGATACTTAGCTATTGGTTTTAAAGAAGAAGGAACCCTGCAAATGATTGGGACAGGAGAGAAAGAAGCAGAGCAAGGAACTGAGTTTGACTGTGATCACATCAGCAAGTCAGGGAGGATGTAAAGACTCTCGAAGAGCAGTGAAGATGATCAATAGACCCAATCCCAATAGACCAGCCATCCTTCTGGTCATCCCTTCCCTTACTATCTAAGCCATCTGCCCCATCCCTGCTCAAGGTCTTATGGTCTCAAGGCCCAGGCATGCTCAACACCTGCCATGTTGCTCCTGCCATGTTGTAGGCAATGGCTCAGACCCTCAAGAGACTCAGAGGTGCTAGGATATGCTGGAGTGTCTGCAGAACAAGAAAAAATCAGCATTAAGCGAGGATGTGATTGTTTTGGTTTGAGACATGAGTTACATGAATTCAGTGATTATAGTTTGCAAACCATAGTTTAGGGCTTTGTGTCTTATGCAGTCGTGCAATGACACAGCCAAACCCAAACAGGTACAAGTAAAACCTCTTCTGAAATAAAAGGCTTGCAATCCAGAAACTCAAAACACAGCAGGAGCTGTAAGGTGACTGGTATTTTGCTCAGATTGATGGCTGTGCAACTTTTGCCTTGGAGGAAAGCGGAAGGCCAGGATCGCTGACCCAGGCTTGGTGTGGGTCAGGCGACCCTTCTGCCTTGTTCTCAACCCATGGGGTCCCAGAGAATAGGGGGGAGGTCAGGGAAAAAATGCAGGAAAAGGAATTTCTGAGGAAGTAAACCAAATTTGAAAATGCTCTTTTTTCAATTCTCTTTCTCGATCTTTACCATTTCCCTGGAGGCCCAGGAATTCTGACTCAGCAGCCACCCTTCTTTCCACACTCCTGGGGGCAGCCAATTTTCTTTTCTTCACCGATATTTAGAACCTTTGCTGAAACATTTTATCCGTATCACCATAAGTCTGTTGGATGTCCATTCTTCTCTTGGTGACAAACTCCTTGTCATAGCCAGAGACACACTCCTCCCTGGAACCTGGTGCTTGGAACTTTATATAGATGTATTTGCCGTCCTTTCTACCAATAGAAGCACAATGGGGTGGAGTGCCTAGTGTTAGTTAGGGCATCTTTAAGGCTTCTGTTCCCCTGCATAAGCAGCTTCAATTTCTTCCTGAAGAACCAGAAAAAACTTCTCCCAAGCCAACTGAGCATCATCAGTAAATTCCTCTTTCAGGAGGTCTTGGAAGACACAGAGAATGGCCTGAAATAAGAACTAAGTAAAAGCAAAGCTCTCAGAGGACAGTCTCAGAAAAGCTCTAAAGAACTCCCACCCACTTTCCTTGCAGTCCCCAAGGGCAGTCTATAAGAGAACTCTCTGATTACTCAGCTGGTGAGCCTTGGAAGGGAGCTGCCTTGCAAACAAGGGGTCCCCACCAGTTGCTCTCCTTTCTGCAGACGTTCTAGTGGCCCAGTGGCTCTGAAATAGTGTGTACCCCAGACAGACAGGCAAGGAGACAAGCAGGCAGGCAACTATTTACCTCTGCCCCAGATCTCTCCTCTGGGAACTAATGGACCCCTGCTGCAATTAACTCAGCTGCCCCTGGCAAAGCATGAATCTGCTTTCCCTTTGAGACTGTTTGTATACCTGGAACATTCCTACTGGAATCTTATGAACATTCCTGTGGCTGTCCACCAGCCGCTCAATGAGCTTGCAGGCCTGCTTCCAGTGACTCATGCTTTCAATTATCTGGTTCAGAGTCACCATGACCCTCCGGCCATGGAAGCCCACCTCTGGGATCATCATCAGGTCCCCTTCAGTTGGAACAGTCATGAAATACTGCTTGCTCTCCGGGTGTTCTGTGAAGAACCTGAGTGAAGGAAAAGAGATCCTAATGTTCAGATGTATGGTGGAATCGTCCTCTAAAGAAATGGGGGGGAGTAAAGAGGTCTTCCAGCATGGAGTCATTCCGTGAGAGGAAGCAACGTTGGCTGGACTAGTGAAACCCTTCTCTACAGATTCTCAAGGGAATGCAGTCAGTCTGGAGAGATTCTTGTAAATAGGTGATCAGCAAGAAAGAAACTGCTTTGACTTATTCACATTCTGGTTTCTTGTGCTTAACAAGAAGACAAGGAAATTTTGCTCAACTGCTTTATGCCCATGCTGACAGCTGGGCTGAGCTAGGGAGGACTGTGCAATTCTGCATTATATGCTTTTTTTTGCCAGGCTTGCCGGTTACCTTCCCATGCAAGTTTTTCATCAGGAAATCTGATGATTTCAAGGCATCAGGACACCAACATCTGAAAGAGGGGGCAGCTTGCGCATTGGCATAATGAAGGTCTTGATCAGGGCTGAACTGTAGTGTTCAAAAGACCCAGAACCAGACTGTTATGTGGGCTGGTGGGCTGGACCAGGCCCAACTGAAGAGCTTCGCTCCAGGACCCAAAGACTCAACCCTCAATTTGATCTGTGCATAAGACATTGGGAGAGGCCATGCTGTTGGTCCCAATAGGTTTAGGGGCCAAGAGGAACGTCTCTTCTGCAGCAGCCTCCAGCAAGGAACCCTCTCTCAGGGGAAGCATAGTGTGTCCTCAGATGTCTTTTTGAAAGCAGGAGAAACCATGGCTCTTCTTCTCCAGCATTTGGAGGGTCATTATATAGGCTGTTATTTATGTTGTCTGTAATGTTACATTCTTTTTTTAACAAAATGTTTGAATTCTTGTATTTCTTTTTCCTTCTCCAGGAGGAAGAGTGGTATATTAGCAGCAGAGGACTCCTTCTCCGGTTCCCATCGGCTAAGGAATTTCAGCTGGCGGGATCTAGGAGAAGAGCCTTCTCTGCTGTGGCTCCTGCCCTATGAACCATCTTGCCCCTCGAGCTGAGGGCTGCCCCCTCCCTGATGGCCTTCCGGAAGGGCCTTAAGACCAGGCTCTGCGAAATGGCATGGGGCTCCAGGGGGGACTCATTAACATCATGGAGGTGGCTGATGGATTTTTAGCCATCCTCACCCCCCCTTTTATGTATGAAATCCTTTTAGCCCACCTCGCTAGTCTGCCGGGTTATTTGTTTTAAGGGGTTGGTTTTAATGAGTTTTTTTATTTTAGTGTTTTTAATTGTCGTTTTTATTGTTGTTAGCCGCCGAGAGTCTTCAGATTTCGGCAGCATCCAAATTTAATTAATATTAACCTCAAAAGCAGTGAACCCATGTTCCCACCCCACACAAAACAAAAAACATAGCATGTATCTGGGGAGAGGCGCTGTCCCACTGCGGTGCTGCCAAGAAGGTCTAGGGTTCTCTATGGCTTTTGTCTAAGCCCCAAGCCAAGCTTCCAAGGTGGGGAAAGTCAGCAGGTGCCTTCCACAGAGGGGGATTCCGTTTGCCAACTCCAGTACCTGATGATAACAAGTCTGCCATTTTCTTCAGCATTGTCAAACACCTTTCCCCAAATGTCTCGGATGAGCTGCTGATCCACTTCTGTCAGGTCCACCAAGGGATCTGAAGCGGGTGGTCTGGAAAAGAAAGAGAATGTTGGCTGTCAGGCTTTTGAACAAGACAAGCTATTTCCATCAGGGTGCTGGTTATTACCTTTAAAACCCTTTATGGCATGGATCCAGGGTACCTGAGGAATCATCTCACCCCAATGGGATTGGTTTGCCCCACTTGTTCCAGCAGAAGGGGCTTGCTCTGGGTCCCATTTGACCACAAAATACGGCTGATGGGATCCAGGAGAAAAGCCTTTCCTGCTGCGGCTCCTGTCCTTTGGAACATCTTGCCCTTAGAAGTGACATCCACACTCACTATTCTGAGCTTGCATAAGAGCCTGAAAACAGTTGTGCCAACAGGCCTGGTGCCCTGGTGAGAGTGTGCCATCTTGGAGGTGGCTTGTGGATTAATAGACAATCCCACTTCTACCCTGTTTTTGTATTAGCTTTTTATTTATTTAACATTTTAACTCTGATGATTAATATTCTAATGTTTTAACCTCTTAATGGGCAGCATATAAATTTGATGAATAAATAAAATGCTGAACCAGGCCAAATACCTAATAGGTGTATTCTCAAAAAGAACTACTGTTCCATAACTTTAACTTTACTTTTTTTAATCTAGGGCCTAGCCTGTATATCGTGAAAACTAAAAAGAAGTTAATCTGCTCAGCAACTAAATATACTGTGTGAATGTGGCAACAAAGAGTACAAGGGTTCATCCCTAATCAATATGGTGCCAAAGTGATGAAAAACATGTCTGATAGTCCAGTAGGCTCTGTCCTTTTATACTTGCATTGGGGTGTCACTCCCCCCAACTTCAGTGTCTATGAAAGTCTGAAAGAAAATCCTGGACAGCCAGAATGAAACCACCTCTTGCTAGTACTGGAAGCTGGCTAAGAGGGGGCAGTTAGCATACATCAGGTGGGTTTGCATATATGAATTATCTATCTGTGAAACAGTGAAATAGCTTGCCTCCTGAAGGTGTGGGTGCTCTATCACTGGAGGTTGTTAAGAAACAACTGGACATTTTTTGAGATGGTACGAGGTCTGAGGATTCCTATCCTGAGTAGGGGGGTTTGGACTAGAAGACCTCTAAGGTTCCTTTCAAACCTATGATAACACCTCTGATTGCCTTAGCCATGACTTACATACATAATACACTTGGCTAGACTCCCACAATATAGAGACATAAATTAAGACACCACATTGCCCAATAGAGAAGAACTCCATATGGCTTGATTTTTAAAATGTGGCTGACTTCTCCTTTGTGTGTTTTTATGATCAATAACAACCATTTTATTGTTAATTCTTTCCCTGCAAGAAACTGTGTTTGTATCACAGAGTAACTTCTTCCAAACAAACCTGACTTTGATGCTCCTGACACCTGGTGTCCAGGCTGGCTCTGAGCAAGGCACTTCTGGGCTTGGCCACCTGTGGGTTTGCCCCTCCTTGGTCCCAGGGCCTCCCACCTGCCAAGACAGCCCCTAAAGAGAACTTCTCAGTAATGAAGAGGTAAGATGTGTGATACTAAGAAGAGTTTTGAAATATTTGGAGGACTGAGCTGTAAGTAGGAGGAAAATCTTGCAAAATTCTTCTTGTGGAATATTGGAAGGAGGCAGACATTTTTCTTGACACAAAAGGGATGCTTGAAATTTGAGCTTGAACACTCAGATTGCTCAAGGGAGCACTGAAAATAGAATTTGACATGACAGCCTCACTCAATTCCTGGGGCTAAGGGGCCGGAGCAAAACAGGAAAGACTTGTAGTGCTTTCCAGAATGCCTGGAACTGAGCAGCCGATCTTATAAACCTTTTCATAAAGATGCTTTATGAAACCCTTTATGAACACAGGGCAGAATAACCTTAGGAGATACTCATTTCAGGAGGACAGTTGTGTTAGTCTAGAGTGACAAAAAATCAGAGGGAGCCTGGTAGCATCTTTTCCAATTAACACAGTTCATTAAAAGGCAGAAGCTTTGGCCAGGTGCAGCTCCCTTCATCAGGTGCCTAGAGCGGCTGGACTGATGGAGGCTCTAAATTAGGGTGAGGGAGGAGAGGATGGACTGGCAACTCCCCCCCCCACATCCAGTATGCCAACACAAGGTGCATGGATTGGCTCTGGCAACTCCAAAGGGGACCAAAGGACTCTAGGGACCATACCGAGCTTCCAAATTCAGAGGCACTATACCTCACAATACAACATCCGGACAGAAGGCAGCTCTATTTGAGGTAGGCAACCCGAAAAGACCCAGGGTCCTCCTCTGGCCAGTGCATGGGTGCCCCCGCAGCCGGCCCCTCCACCCGCCGTGCAGCTGGCTGAGCCGCCCGCTCTGTGCTCCGAAGGGTCACCAGATTGGGGCTGCCGGCCACTCACCCCACCTTCAGCTTGCCGCCGGGGCCCCCAAAGACGGCCATGGCTGCAACAAGGGAGAGCCCGCTGGGAAGGCCAGGCGGGGGGGGGGCAAGTTCACAGAACCTTCCGGCGGCCGCATTCTTGGCAGTTGTGAAGCGGGGGGTTTCTCCTTTACGGCCAGAAAGCGGCACTGGTTCAAGCGGAGAGCTCAGAGCCACGCCAAGGATGGGACGCTCTCGCCGCAGCACGGGGGAGGTGCTCGCCTGGATTTGCCGTGCTCTCCCCACGAGGCTCCGGGCTCCCGCTACCCCGTTGCCCCAGGGCGCCCGAGGGCGGAGCCCGTTCGCCGCCGCTTCCCAGTCAAGCGCGTGCCCAGCTCCCTGCCCCTCCTGCCCGCGGGTGTCCCTGGCGCCAACGCTTCGCGGCCAGTCCGCGATCCGGAAGTGGCCGGCGGAGAGGTGACCAGCGGGCGCGATGGCAGTGGCGGCGGCTACGACTCTAGGGTAGCTGGGCTTCCACGCGGCTCGCCTGGCAGAGATGGCGGACGCTCCTCTCTGGAGCTGCTCTCTGCTCTTCCTGCTCTTGTCCGCCGCCGCCCCCTCTCCGCTCGATCAGAAGGGGGCTGAGAGGACCGACGGCGCCGAGGGTGAGCCGGGCATCCGCTACTGCCGCCTTTGGCGGCCCGGCGACTCGGGCAGATCGGGGAAGCTGCGCCCGCTGCCGTAGCTTTGCCCAGCTCACCCTCCCACGCTGAGACCGGGCGCGTAGCGGGCCCGTAGCCCCAGGCTCTGTGCTCTGGCAAGCGGGGTGCGGCTGGCAGCTACGCGGCTGGCCCTTCTCCGCCACCCCCGCGGCTCCTCGGTCCCTTTCGCGGTGAGCAGCTGGCCAGCGGCTGCTCCTCTACTGGGGGAAGGAAAGAGGACTGTCTCTGGAAGGACCCTGTGCTGCTTCCCCTAGAAGGAAATCCCTATGGCCAGGTGGGGGGCAGCGATCTCCCTGGGTCCCCGAGGCTCCTGGAGATAGGCCAGAAAGCAGGTGACAGAAAAGGGCTTCCTGTTGGCTAGCAAGGGTTTGCACCCCCTGGTCTTGCATTTGTGCCATGGGGTTCTGCCAGAGCATCCAACCTTGGAAGGGTGACCAACTAGGTGATGGGATTTGGCTTTCCTGGCTTCCCTTCCTGGGCAAGGTGCTAGGCCTCAGCGCAGCTGCAGGGACAGGCACTTCCTTCCAACTCTCCCTCCCTACTGGCACCCAGGTCTGGATTTCCTTGACTGGCACAGCTCTTCCTGGGGAGGTGCAAGTGTGTCAGGGCAGCATCAAGCAGATATTTTGTGCCTTCATCCATCAGTAATCACACTGGCTGGTAGTGCCCAGCTCTCAGACAGCTGGAGGTCTCTTCTCTGAGTACTCTGAGTCAGCCAACTTGGCCTTTTCCAGAAACACATTTGCTATATAAAGTCCAGTGTAGTGATGCCTGCAGGCTAGGTGTGCCTGCCTATGCTGGCTTGCTGCGCTCTCTCCCTCCCAGCATTCTCAGAAGGCCTCTAATGGAAAGGTGGATACTTCCTGCTTAGAGCTGCCTGTGTGATTGATGGTCATCCCAAGTTCATTCCTGAGGCCGGCCGGCCAGTTTCCCTGCCTTAGTGCAGTCACCTAATGCCTCCAATGGAGAGCGTGGCATTGTGACCAGCCAGGCTGCAAGTCAATGGAATTAGAAACTAGCCCAGCACCTCCCCGCTAGGATCTGTTTGCAGCTATGGCTAGGTGCTTGAGGGCTCTCTATGTGGTGGTGGTTCTTTTTTCAGATCCAACGTTTCTTTCTGAGTATTTTTCCCAGAGCTCGCAGACATTATCCTTCTACAGTTGGTATGGAAGTGCCAGAATTTTCCGTTTCCATGTCCCAGAAGACACAGTGCTGCTACGCTGGCTTCTGCAGGCTTCCAAAGATAAAGGCCCTGGATGTGGCAAGACTGAAGTCACCTTGTACGTACATTCTCCTCAGTGCTGCTATGCCTCTCCATGTATTCCACATGGAGTACATGTGGTAGGTCTGGTGGGCCTGAAAGAGTATTTGATCCCTTCTCTTGACCTGTGCCCTCCAGCCACATCCGTTATGGTGCCCCTCCGGTCATCAACCCCTTGGGCACACAGTTTCCAGTGAACATGAGCATCCCCCCTTCCTTCAGTCAGACGCTGATCCTGGATGCTGCCTTGCAGAATAGCACTTTTGTCAACCTCACCAATCCAGCTGCTGGGGACTGGTTTCTTGCTGCCCACCTGCCAGCAGCTTCAACCAAGATTGAGGTGAAGGTGAGATTGAACTGGCCTGCAGTGGTGGAATGCTTGAGTCCAAGTTCTTGGCATGACATGATCAAAAGGGCATCCTCCATGCTAGCCAAGAACTGCCAGAGCTGGAGTCAAGCAGAACAGTTTCCCTGACTGGCCTTTCTGCCTTCAGGGTTTCTCCAGTTCTTGCAGCTACATCTTCCAACCTGACTTGTTTGTGCTGCGCCGTGTGGATGTAGTAATCCTTGAGCCTGATGTGCCCATGCAACAGGCTCTATCCCAGGATGCTGGTAGGCCACTTCATGCCAAGTAAGTAACACAGGGTAGGCCAACATCCAGCTAGCCCCTTCCTCAGGCCTTCTGTCTGCATTAGAAATTTGTTGCTGCTTCTGTTGCAGGGTCTTTGTGCCTGAGTACACTGCTGGGTTGCACTTCAAGTTGGGAAAATGCATGGAAAATGGCTCTGCTGTGGCCTGTGCCCTCCGGGTTACCTTGGGTTTGGCTGTGCTCTCTTGGTCTTCCCAGAAAGTGCTTCACTGCCTGGAGGACTGTAGCGTTTTCTTGGCTTCCCCGCCATGGGGAAGGTGGGTTTGGATCACAGTGGAGAGCCTCAGTGGTACCAGTGCCAGCATGTCCTTTGAGATGGCAGCTTTCTTTATAGGTGTGTGTACCTAAGAGGGATGCTTGGAATCATGAAAGAGTTCCAGCAATCGCAGCAATTTGAGGCTCTATCAATTCCTGTTCAGATTCTTTGCTGCTTGTTTCTTTTCTCACCTGACTTAAGAAAGTGAGAGACTCATGTCCCGTGTTTTGGGGAAGGGGAGGCCCTGTTTCCATCTGCCCCTTGTGTAGAAAGGTACCTGACTGTATGAATGGTAATTCTGCCATTTCTGTTATGGAACATATTCTGGCTTCTCTCTTTGCAGCATGCAAGCCAGGAGGTGCAGCTTCCTTCCTTGGCTTCTACCAGAACTTGAAGCCGAATGAGGGGATGCTGATGATAGAAGCCCACCTCAATAGCACCCTGCTGGCCATGGGCAGCAGCTACAATGCATCTGGCCCAAGAAGCTCCTGCCTGTGTAGCCAGCCAGTCATCCGCGAGGAACTAGATGTTGCAACTGTGCGTTTCCGCATCCTTGGGGATTCCACTGTGCCTGTCCAGAGCGAACTTCCAACTCTTCTACTTCTTAACCTAAACTCAGGCATGGACAGTGGAGGGAACCTGGTGTTGAACCTGATGCTGAACAAGGTGAGGATGCTTGCTGTGGGAAGGGCCAAAATGTCATATGTTTTGCCACCTGCCAGGATTCAGGACTAAGTCAATTTTTTGCAGACTTCCATGGGCCTTGGAAATGCCACTGTGTTGGCCTGCCTGAGTCCCACCTCCCCTGCACTGTCCATGAATGGCTCTTCGGGCTGCTGGACAGGTACATGACCAGCAGAGCTGCTTGCCAACTGTCAAGGACAGTGTTTCTCCTTTCCTGGGGTCCCTGTATATTCAAAGAAGTCAATGGCTTTCAAAGGACGTGAACCATCAGCAACTGATTTGTTTGCTTCTTCCCCTCCCACTCAGCCTTCTCTCAGGGCTATCTCCTGAATATGAGTATGTCCTCCAGGGAAGCTGCAGTCATTGTACCTTACCCACAATCTGACAACTGGTACCTCTCCCTGAAACTGTTCTGCCCAAAGGAATCAGAGTGAGTACTGGACTAGCTCTCTGCAACATAGGAAGAAAACCTATGTGCTTACCTCCCCCTGCCCAGCTTTCCCTGTGTGGAACCTGGGGAGCCAGCCATTCCCAGTAGGACTGAAACTGCTGCATCTTGGAAGTTCTCTGGGCCCATCTTCTTTTTTTCCCTCTCTCATCCAGAGATTGTGATCAAGCTAAAGGACAGGTAGTTGTGCATGCCTACCTTACCCCCTGCTTTGATGATTGTGGGACATATGGACAGTGCAGCCTCATGAGGCGCCATGGCTACCTCTACGCTGGCTGTATCTGCAAGGCTGGTAAGAGATGCCCTAGCCAACACTCTCTTTCTCCTGTCCCCCAGCTCTGCCTTTAGATTTGGTGGATCTACGTAAGACTCCCAGGTCTCCCAGCAGGGGCAGGTCTGCTTAAAGTCCATTCCTCCAAGAAAGGAGAACTAGCCTGACCAGCTAGTTCTTCATGGAACTAGCCATCTGCTTGAGTGCCTTTGGGAATGGCTACACTACTCCAAAAGCACCTTGGAAATTAAGGCTTATGGATGCATCACTTAATTAATACAGACAAGAAAAACAGGGACCAAGATTTGCTTGAGTTTTGCCTTTTGTGGTGTGTTAGTTTTTATTGCTAATGTCTTCCCTGCCTTTTCCTCTTGGCAGGTTGGGCTGGCTGGAGCTGCACAGATGGAACCAAAGCCCAGTCTGTCGGCACCCAGACCCTGGCCACCCTCTTGCTCACTCTCAGCAACCTGTTCTTCCTTCCTGCAATTGCTGTGGCCCTTTATCACTATCACCTAGTGGAAGCCTCTGTCTATACCTTCACCATGTTCTTTTCCACAGTAAGTCCTTCGTCTCTCTTTAGACTAATGCATGTTATGGAGCAGTTCAATGCTTTGCAATGGAAAGCAAGGGTTTCTGCAATTGTTTCTGTAGCCCCATTGGGATACAGGAGTCTTTCTGGACGAAGCTCCTGCAGATGCAGAAGAGTTGTTACCAATAGCCCCCTTCCTGGCACCAGTTTCACTTCTTCTGGTTACAGTTCTACCATGCCTGTGACCAGCCCGGCATTGCTGTAATGTGTATTATGGACTATGACACACTGCAGTTCTGTGATTTTCTGGGCTCTGTCGTCTCTATCTGGGTGACCATTTTGTGCATGGCACGAGTTGAGAAGATCCTGAAATACGTACGTATGGGGAGGCACAGATAATTCCTAATCAAAAGTTGGGAAGAAATGGAGGCATTATCCTGAGTATGGGAGGGAAGAGGTGGGCTTTCCCCTTTGAACCATACTTGCCCGACAGTTCTTGGCTGCAGTGTGAGGCAAATGATGGCTAGAAAGCTCCTCCTTTTTGCTGGAGTTCTGCAAAGCAAGGGAGGGGGCAGACTCTCTAGACATCCCTATTGCCATTGGCAACTTCTTGGAAGAACCTATATTTTTTTCCAAAAGCAGCCCTGGCTCTGGATCTTCTTGTCTGGGCTTTTCTCCTTTGTTATAGATCCTCTGCGTTCTGGGAACTCTGGTCATTGCAATGTCGTTGCAGCTGGACCGCAGGGGGGTTTGGAACATGATGGGCCCCTGTGTCTTTGCTCTCACCATCATGGCCAGTATTTGGGTAGGTCACTGCTGCTTTCTGGATCTCCTCCCCAACCCTCCCTGTGATCAGCAATCCTCTGAACTCAGGTGGCAGGAAGACCACTGTCATTTTCTCCCTAGGCATTTGACTGTAGCCAATTAGATGGGCCTTTGATTGTACTTTATGGAATGCAAGACATGTTAAGAGCAGATTTTGCAACAGATTGGTTAAGCTCTCTCCTTGGAGCAGACTGGCAAGATCTTTGGTTGTGCTGCTCCCAGTAAGTCCTCCTTCCTTCCACAGGTCTATCGGGGGATCTCCAGGCACCACTGCTATCCTCCCTCCTGGAAGCGCTGGGCCTTTTTCCTCTTCCCTGGGACCAGCTTGGCACTCGTGGCCATAGCAGTGTACATCTTCATGGAAACCACCGACAATTATTATTACACCCACAGCATCTGGCATATCTTGGTGGCCAGCAGTGTGGCCTTCCTCCTTCCTCCTGGAGATAAGCAAAAGGACTCATGGGCCTGGTCCCGTAAACTGCTGTGCCATTACCAGATTTGTCAGAATGACCAAGAGGAACTCTACACAGTGAGATAACTGACTTGACAAGGAAGGGCCGATGTAGCCAGACTCCTTCCCAAAGGAACTACTTAATTTGATAGGATGCAACCCTCTCACATTTCTCCTGTTGCACTGGAGAAAAATGAAGGCAGCCAGGCAATGTAGTATGTGGCTAGGAGAAGAGGTTGTCTGATGGAGCCTGTTCCTTTCTTCATCTTATGGCAGCTGTAGCAGTAATGAGTAATGAGGAAATGGATGCTTCTGCAGAAAATAGTTGGGGTTGAGGCAGGATGACTGAAGACAGAAGCATCCATGGAGAGGATGTTGAGAGGCAAGATGGTGGATGCAGCATCAACCATCCAAGCCCTGACAATTTTGCCCTGTATCCACCACCTTGCCTCCACAGGTATGCCTCCATTGGCCCACCAAAGCAGGCCAGGAAGGAACTTTCTGCTCAGCAGAATGTCATGCATTTCTGCACACATCCCAGACTGGCTTGTTTGAACTCAGGTTTGAAGAGCACTTTATTGGTACACTGATATTCCTGCTGTGTTATTTTTTCAACAAGACTCCCACCGACTGGGGGCAGGGCAATGAATATAGAAGTCCTTGGCTGGAAAGTGGCCCAGGAGCTTCTGTTCCTAAAGGCAGAATCAGGTTTCTGGCCAGTCTCCGGCTGTCAGGGACATTGCTGCTGATCCTCTTGTAGCCTCTGGAAGCCAGAGAGTCATTTTTCTGTCCTTACATTAATGTGCACTTAAGAGCCTTGGTTTGGGGTTGATGTAGAATCACTGTGATGGATAAAACAAACTTTAGTTTAAAATGCAAATATGGATACATTATTGTCTCAGGAAGAGCTGTAGCAACTGCAATTCACAATATTATCCATATTGCACTGCCATCTGTGGTATTTTAAAGCTTTTACAATGGAACAGTTTTAACTTGGATGTTTTTTAATTAAAATGTATTCGATTCAATTCAAATGATACTGTGGGGGGTCTTGCGTTGGTTAAAAAAAGGAAAGGGTTTGTCGCCTTCTCTCAGTAGTCTAGCGAACATGGTTCATCCAAGCAAGCGAGGTGGGGTGTGAGGAAGAGATCCAAACTTCTGACAGCTTCCTGTTGCCGGAACGGGCAAAAAATATTTTTAAAAGGCAGCGAATATTTTTCTGCTCGTCGAAGCTTGAAAGTCTTATTATATTGCCTTTCCGGTGGGAGGAGGCCCGGCACCGGCAAGCCAGAGACAACACCTGGCAGGCCACGACCAAAGGCCGCAGCAGGCTGGCCTGAATCTCCGTCCGCTCTAGGCCAGCCGTCTCGAAGACAAAAACGCGCCTCATCCCGGAAGTGCGGCCACTGCCCGCCTCTTCCCTTTCCTGAATCCACCTTCCTCCTGGCCAACGAAACGCAGCTTGCGGCGTCTCCCGCGCGCACTGCCTCTGCACAAGGTGCCGCCGCGGATGTGGGAGTCGCTGCGCCTGCAGCGCGGCATCTTCGCCCGATTGCCGCCCCACTACTTGCGGGCCTTGCGCGAGGACGCCACCGCGCCTCCCCCCTCCGTCCACTGGAGGCCGCCAGTCGGCGAATATGCGCGCTGCCCGGGTCCCTTGGAGGGCGTGCGGCAGCAGGCGGTGCCAGTGCCCGTCTACTACCCTCCAGAGAGTCAGGAGGGGCTGTGGGGCGGCGAGGGCTGGGTGATGGGCTACCGCTACGCCCACAACGATAAGGTGGGTGAACAGGCCGGGGGACGCTCCTGAGGGCCACCGCGCTTGCTCTTTCGCCGTGAGGGGCTCCGCCGCGCCAGCCGCCTGGCTCCATCTCTCCTTCCTTGGTGCCCCCAGCTCTCGAGACGGTTGAAAAAAGTCTGGAAGCCTCAGATTTTCCATCGCGAATTCTACAGCGAGATCCTCAACAAGAAGTTGAGAATTGCTGTCACCATGAGGACGCTGGACCAGATCGACAAAGCATTCGGTTTTGATTTCTATATTTTAAAGGTTTGCACCTGGTTTCTGTGAGGCTCAGAGAAGTGAGATTTACTTTCTCATTTCTGATCAGTGTAAATTGTGCAGGTCCTCCTTTGACTTTGATACACCCTCTTCAAACTGATGCAGTTGTTGGGGCCACCTGTAATGCACAATGTTGACAGTGGCATTTCATCCCTTCCCTTTACAGACATCGAAGTCCGAGTTGTGTTCCAAATTGGGCATGGACCTGAAGCGCACCTTGCTTTTGAGACTGGCACGCCGGGACCAGTCTCTCTACCCAGATGATCCAGCCAGGAGAGAGGCTGTTTATAGCAAATACAAGGTGACTGTCTCTCCTTTGCCAAGAGTGCCTAGGAAGGCCTAGAGGTGGTTTCTTGCTGCAGGATGCTTTTCATGCTTTCACTATCTGATCTTGGCAACAGGTATGATGCAAGAGAATGATAGAAAGGGAAGTGACTTCCATTCCAATAGTCCAGTCTGTTGGCAGGTACCTTTCCCTGGTAGAGCTTTGCCTCAAATATTTACCCATATTTGCATCTTTGCAGTTTTTTCATAATTATAGTTATTTGGCTTTTCAGTAAGATGATATGCTGCAGTTTAATAAACTGAACTTTGGATACAGGAGTTTGTCATTCCAGAAGAGGAGGCTGAATGGATTGGACTGAGTTTGGAGGAAGCTGTAGAAAAACAAAGAGTCTTGGAGAAGAAGGTAGGTGGATTAGGCATCTTCTGGAAGAATTTTATCTGTGGGTTTAGTGGGCCTTGTTGTCTCTTGGTTGTGAAATATCTGTCTAGAATATCTACCTACCCCTAACCAATAACCAGTTGCATTTGTGATTGCATTTCTTTCCATTGGTTCAGTTTATCTTTTGGGATCTTATGAATGAGAGCTGCCAAGAGCCCTTTAGCCAGGCTGAGACTAGTCCTTATGAGGTGCTGTTAGTTGAAGTAAAGGACAATTGTGAGACGGACCCTCTGTATCTATCTTTCCTAGGATCCTGTTCCCCTGTTCAAAGTTTATACAGAAGAACTGGTCCAGCACCTCCAAAAACAGCAGAACTTTTAACAAAGAAAAGCTAATTTGGGTTTTGAAAACTTTCTGCTCTGTTTGAGTTATCTCATGCATGTCAAATATAAAACAAACACTAAGAAGTCTTTCGAGACCCAACTGGTGAATCAGAGGAATGGACTGACAAAGGTCTCTGTTGATGTGGCATTTGGGAGAGCCAGCAACCCTGAACTGTATCATCCCCTTTGGTCAGAATGCTTATTATTCAGCACCAATAAAGAGAGGACTGGTTCATCTGCTGCCAAGATTGTGTACTTGTCTACATCTGCTGAGACTTTGTCCCTGCAACTTGCTTTGGCACCTTAGATGTTAGCCTGGATACTGAGTGAAGTTTGTAACAGACACAATGCTCTCTCAGTAGCCATCTTTGTAAAAAGATGGGGGGATGAGACCAGTGACTCCCTTGGGCATTTCGTTTTCCTGTTTTATGGCCAGAGAAGCAAGTGTTTGCATTATAAAACAAAATATCCTTGAGAAGTTGCTGCTACTGAGAGTAAACAAACAACCCTCTTTTATGAGTAGATTCTGTCTGTGCAAGACACATAAAGCAAGGCAGGAACAGAAGAGTAATGGTCTTTATTACTCTTCTTTATTAAAGGGCACAGTTACCTGCTTATTTATTTATGTAGGCACTAATCTACCAATGGAATTCTGTGCAACAAACAAAAATATAGAAATATGTTGGTACAAAGAAGCAACTGGTTCATGACCTATTCCACCTAATTCCCTTCAATTGCCCTGTGATTATGCACCCCTAGGTCACATTCCAGAATATTGTCCAGCCATCCCAACCTTTTATCTAGGACCCAAACATACCCCCCAATCCTGCTCCCAATCTTCTGATGCAGCTGGAGAAAGCCCAACAGCAGTTGGAGGAGGAGGAGAAAAGGAGTAGGAAGCCGGCTGCCAAGCAGAGGTAAGCAGTAGGGAGGGAAGGGGCCTCTCAGGTGGTACTAGAGCTCTGGCTTGCCTCAGGAACCCCTCACTCTCTCCTGAACCTTATTCTGCCCTGGGCCCCACAGAGGCACCTTTTGAGCATTGCTCCTACCAGGAAAAGGATCTGGGCCAGACCCATGTTGAGGAGCATCATCTGCTACTACTTCAGCTCTATGCATCCCGGGTCATCTCTGGGCTGCCTCTTGGCCCAAGGACCTTGCTTGTCAGAAAGATCCCCCTTGTGGACTTGAAAGGCCTGGAAGCCAGAAAATGAGAGGCTGGGAAGAGGGACAAGTTGGTCCTTTCTCTGTCTCATGGGCCTCCTCTTGGCTGGCACATAATATTTTGGTTCCAATTGTCCCCCCCTCCCCCATTCCCCTCTCTGAAAGTTCTGAGGCTGGATAGGCTAGGCTGGGTTTGTTGTCAGAATGACCACTGAGATGGATCCCTGATCATAGGAAGCAAGAGTTTGTTGATTCCCAAGTGACATCAGTAGAGATCTTCAAAATTGGTTGATGTGCCACAATGTAATTACTGTGGGTTTTCTCTTTTTTTTTGCACCACCATTCCAAGGCTAACCAGGGTGTATGTGAATATTTCAGTGGAGCAGCTTCATGACTTTTCAACTTCTGGATTGTCCCCTTGACCCAATAAAGCAGGCCGTAGAACTAGACACTCTGCTGCTGCTACCTTGGGAGGCACCTTTTCAATGTATTTATTGACTAAATGTATACTTCAGATCTGTGCTCATTTGGGAGGAGAGGGCCAGAAGGCATTGCAATCCTGATGCCCAAAAGGTACACCCAGGACTCACCTATCTGGAGCCACCCTGGAGCTCACATCTTTCTCCTAGCTCCTCTTGTGTGACCTCCCAAAGTCAGTATCTGGAGCGCAAGAGGGGAGATGCAAAACTTGCAACATTCTGCTTGTGCTGCTGGGGGGGTGGGCAGTGGAACAGACCAGAGACACTGAAGCTCTCAGCAGAAGGATCCCCCAGCCTTGGCAGGTGAGCTTGCTGGAAAATGCACTCCCCAGCCTTGCCCAGCCACACACCCCGATCCTCAGCAGCCAACCTGACCAGCCCGCTATTCAGCAGGATAAGCCCCATCCCCACGTTGGCGTCTTCGGGAAAGGGGGGCCGCTCCCTGGAAGCCTTTTGTGCCAGGCTCTCGGGGTCTTTGGGGACCGGAGGCCCCCCCCGCCTCGATGATACTGGCCAACGCGTTGCACCCAACCGAGCAAACCGATTCGGACCTCGCGAGGTGGAAAACGCGGCGACCGCTTTGCTTCCCGGCAGCCACGAATCCTCCGAGCCGGCGGGGGCGCTGCGGGGCCGCCGCTCCGCGGAAGGGCGGACACGAAAGTGAGGCGCAGCCAAGCATAGGCTGAGTTGAGCTGGGCTGGGCAGCAGCGCTCCGGGCGGCCATGGGGGACCGGCGCCCCGCAGTTTCTCGCGGCGCCCCCGTCTCCGCCTCGCCTGGGCCGCGGCTGCCCCCCGCCAGGCTCCGGTGAGTGTCCTGGCCCGCGCGCCGGGCTTCGTCTTGCTGCCTGTCCTGGCCCGTCCGTGAGCCGCTGGGAATCCAGGCGCGGAGGCAGCGGCGGCTGCTTGGACGCAATCCCACGTGCGCGGCCTGAGGGGCGCTGCCACGCCTGCCGGACGGACGGACAAAGGCGGCAGGGGGAGGGCAGCGAGCGGCTGGTTCCGCCTGGCGCGAACTGTGGGTTTGGCCTTCGGCGAGACCGGGACGACTACCCGGGCGCCTTCTGTGCGGCCGCGGGAGAGCAGTTCCCTTTCTCGCCTCTAACGGGCCTTCCCCGCTGTTGTAGGCGGACCTGCCCACTGCCGCTGCTGGCGCGCTGAGCCGGGCCGCCTGCAAGATGAGCGTCCAGGAGAAGGGGTTCCCGCTGGACCTCGCGGGGAGCTTCACCGAGGACGCCCCCAGGCCCCCGGTCCCGGGGGAGGAAGGCGAGCTCGTTTGCGCTGACCCGCGGCCTACCGGTCACGGCTTTTCGGCCGGAAAGGGCGAGGGGGGGAAGACCGAGACGTCCACTGCCACCCCGCGGCGGTCGGACTTAGACCTGGGCTATGAGCCGGAGGGCAGCGCTTCGCCGACGCCGCCCTACCTGCGCTGGGCAGAGTCCCTGCACTCCTTGCTAGACGACCAAGACGGCATCCACCTTTTTCGGACCTTCCTGAAGCACGAGAGCTGTGCGGATTTGCTGGACTTCTGGTTCGCCTGCAGCGGCTTCAGGAAGCTGGCGCCCTGCGATGCCAACGAGGAGAAACGGTTAAAGCTGGCCAAAGCTATTTACAAGAAGTACATTCTGGACAGCAATGGGATCGTGTCCCGTCAGGTCAAGCTAGCCACTAAAAGCTTTATCAGAGACTGCATCTTGAAACAACTCATTGACCCAGCCATGTTTGACCAGGCGCAGATGGAAATCCAGTCCATGATTGAGGAGAATACCTACCCCTTGTTCCTGAAGTCGGATATTTATTTGGAGTACACAAGGACAAGTGGGGAGAGCCCAAAGGTGCACAGCGATCAGAGTTCGGGGTCCGGGACGGGGAAGGGCCTGCCTGGTTATCTGCCCACCTTGAATGAGGATGAGGAGTGGAAATGTGACCAAGACATCACGGAAGGAGAGGAGGGGCAGATGGCGGCTGAACCAGAGTCTGCCTCCTCCAGCAGGTTCACACAGAAGATTCTTCTGGAGACAGCCAGCCAGCCAGCCCCCATGTCCAGGCACTACAGTGAGGGGAGGGAGTTCAGGTGAGAGCCGCAGTCCAAATGATCCTTAGTTTGCAGCTTGCTCCTGTCCGCCTGGCCATAAATGCCAGGGGCTGTAGGGTCACTGCAGGAGAAGTGGAGGAGGTAGGAGGTGGCTGCTTGTGGCTGAATAATATTCCCACAATAATATTGTGGGAAGAATATCTGCCTGTCTGTCAAATCACCTGTTAGTCTTCTCAGTCCAGGGCTGCCTTTCCTGGCTGGCAGAGAATAGATCACTTTGACAGCTTGCACATTTTTTGGTAATTTATTTTGTGGCCTTTTTCAGAATCTGAATGGGAAGGAAA
>JANHZU010003013.1:147764-173344 GCA_032468055.1 Acrochordus granulatus
GTCCCTTATCAATCTGGGAAAAGTGTGATTCAGAAGCTGGTAACATGAAGGGAGGAAGATCAGTGACATTTGTGATGGGAAGAGGGCAGGGCTCCTCGGGGACTTCCTGCCCTGGACAGGTGGGGGCAGGGTTCTGGAATGACAGCTGAAGGGTTCCCAGCCCTGAAGGACAGTGGGTTCTGGCTTTGCGCACTTGCTCTGGCCAAGGGCAGCTCTCTTCTGAGCAGCCTTTTAGTTTATGCATTGTTGCTTCCTAATGGCAGAGATGGGGTTCCCCCTTACCGGCTGCGGAAGCAGCATCGCAGAGAGATGCAAGAAAGTGCCAAAGCAAATGGACGTGTGCCACTACCTCACATTCCGGTAAGGGGCGAGAGCCCTCTGGGGGCAATGGAGATAATGTTCCATGGGGTCTTCCTTTCCCAGGACATAGGGAAGCCTGGCCTCTTGCAGTGGGCCCTACAGGCTGATCCTGGCCTGAAGACCCACTGCCAGACTGATCCAACCCAACTAGAAAGTTGCTTCCCTCTTTAGAGACCCTTTTTCTCCCCTACATGCTCTTCCCAGATGCTACAATTAGCCCCTCTCCCCTCCTCCCAGCCCTAAGGCTTTGGTGCCTCTGTTTTGTTTAATGTGTGCCTCCAAGTCTGGCCTTCCCCCACCCACCCCTAAGAAAAATTCTGCCTGGAGCAGCTTCTGCTACCAGGGGAAACTTATGGACTATCTTGGTTGAGTTTGTTAGCATGCCTGGACTCATGCATCCACTTGGTATGAAGAGGGTATTCTGGTGATTATCCGGCCAGTGGAAAGGCAGGGTCCTTCTGCTCTCTGACCTTGGAAATTTCTGTCCCCAAGCAAGTGCTTATGGGCACTGCACAGGTCAGCCATTCCTACACATTTCAGCTCCTTTGTGTAGTTTCCTGTAGTCTGCGCTGCCCCTTCTGTCACATGGGAGCACCTGATAATTGCAACCTCATGCCTTCCCTGTCCACATATGGGAGGCTGGTGGCTTTGGGCAAGAGCTGGTAGAATACCAGAAGCTGATGGGGGGGGGAATGATGAGCTGGGCTGTTGCTATTCTGAATGGGCTCCCATGCAGGGTACTTGATGTGGGATGGATCAGTCCATAAGAGAAAGACCATTTTTCTGCTTTGGCACAAAAGGATGAAGATTAAATTCTCAAAATACCACCTGCTCCCATGCTTTTTAACACCCTTCACAAAAAAGAAAGATTGTGGAGGAAGAAGGGCCAAATTGCTTTGCCAACCATTCTTCTTTCCCAAAGCGTACTTACCGAATGCCAAAGGACATCCATGTTGAACCCCAGAAATTTGCTGCTGAGCTGATCAATCGCCTTGAGGAGGTGCTGAGGGACCGGGAAGCAGAGGCCAAGCTGGAGGAGCGCCTGAAGAGAGTCCGAGCAGTGAGTGACAGCCATTGCCATGCCCCCAGTTCTTAGGGGGAAGGGGGCAGTTGCCCAACAGAGCTGGGGGGCTGGGCCTGAAAATCCAGTTTTTGCCCTGGATAGGAGGGCTTTGGAGCTGAGTTGGCTCAGCTCGCAGCCCCTTGTTGCAGGCCCTACTTAGTGCTGTGTTGCTATCCTCTCACTGGGGTCTTGTCTCTCTGCCTGTGCTGCCTTGTATCATGACCTGTCTGTGTTTTGTGACAGGAGGAAGAAGGGGAAGAACCAGACCTCCCCTTGGGCCCATCCCTCATGAGCCACAAGCTGGCCCCCACACAGCTCTTGCCCCACTTTGCCCCCCGCTATGCTGAGCTGCAGCTGCGTGATGCTCATGAAGAGAACCCAGAGAGCATTCTGGATGAGCACGTGCAACGGGTGATGAAAACTCCTGGCTGCCAGTCTCCCAAACCTCGATCTCCAGACAGTGGACTTGTCAGCAAGCTGCATGGGCTGATGGGCTCTGTCCCGCTGGGCCATGGTAAACACGCCAGCAAGCCAGGGCTGAAGCTGGAGACTGCCAACCTCCATCACCACAAGCATATTTATCATCACATGGTCCATCACCATGGTGGTCTGAAGGCCAAGGAGACAATGGAGGAGACAGCAACTAGCCAGCGTTTGCAGGGCCCTTTCACTTGGAGCGTTGATGCTCACAGCTGTACCACAAAGTTGCGGACCTACGGGGAGAACATGGGCCTGGCCCCAAGTCCTCTGGATGCCATGACCTACAGGTGAATTTGGCTGTTACTTATTAGTCCGATTTATATTTCATTTTACTCTAGGCATTTGAGGCAGCTTATGTGGATATGCCCCTTCATTTTATCCCTATAATAACAACCTTGTGAGGTAGGTGGGGCTGAGAGAACTTGCTAATCCAAAGTCCTGCAGGGAATTTCCATGGCTGAAGGTGGGCGTGAACTTTGGTCTTCTTAATCCAGCTACTCGGCACTCCACTAGAACTGTTGAGAACAGCAGCTGCAAAGAGGAAGAACAAGGATCCTAAGCAGGAGGATCAAACCTCTCTGCTGTTGCAGGGGCTGGGGGAGGGTCATGAAGCTCCCCTCTTGGCTTGCTGAAGACCTGTGGGGAGTAGGGGCTGCAAAAGGTGCCCTCAGTTTCTCTTGGCAGAATTGGTGTGCTGTTGTGGCAACAGGCTTGCTCCAGGAGGCTGCATTTTTCCCCACATTTTGTGAGGAGCAATGAGAGAAAGACCTCACTGCCTGTAGCATCCCATGTTTCTCTTGCTACTATTGCTCTGTCCTCTTCTGGCTAGTGGGAAAGCTGGCTTGCTCTCCAAACGGAATGCCAAGAAGTCAGACCCTGGGAAAAATGATGGCACCAGCTATGATGTCCCTGGCTCTCCAGAAGACCTGGAAAGGAACCAGAAAATCATGCAGTGGATCATAGAAGGTGAAAAGGAGATCAGTAGGCACCGGAAGACAACGCATGGGTAAGTGGGGTATGGAGGGGAGAGGCATGTAGGACCCTAAAATTGGCAAATGGTATACCCATGCCGCTGCAAGGCAGTGGCTGAGGTGCTCCCTGGCAAAGAAGATGAAATAGGTGTCTTGCTACTGGATCCCCAGTTGGCAGAACTGCTCCTCTAGGCTGGCTTTCCTGCTGCTTGATCACCCCCGCTGGAGCAGCACTTGGAGCATTATAGCTACCTCTTCCCAGATACTTTACCTACTGTGTTGCTGTGGCTGACACCTTGTTTTCTGTCATGTTTTATCATCCTAACCCAGGGTGGTATCTGGAGGGATGAATTTGCTCTGTACTTGTAATGTGCAAGAGGAAAATGTGCCACGGGAGATGGAAGGGAGAGAACAAAAGTCAGTGGCCTAAAATTAATGATCCTCTCATCTTATGCCCCTGAGGGACCTGGTTACACTGTTGGGGGTATCCTTGGAAACCTCCAAAGTTGAGGCTGCAGATCCTTTGCAGATCCCTGTGCAGCACCCCTCTCCCCAGCCTGCCCATCATTTGAGTATGGAGGACAGCTTCACCTCCTCAAATAGAAGAAGAGAAGAAAGGACCTGTTCCTCCTCTGCCTTAGCTGATGGCAGAGACCTTTCCTGTTCGAGCAGGCAACCACACAGCTGAGTTTTTTATCCAGCACTTCTGCAGTTTGTTGCAGTTTTCTTGGAACACTCCAATTTCTGTTTGTTTTCCTTGAAGCTCTTCTGGTACAAAGAAGCAACTGGCTCATGATCCACCCCGGCCAGTTCCCATCGATCGCCCTGTGGCTGTGCACCCCTGGGTAACATTTCGGAATGTTGTGCAGCCATCCCACCCTTTCATTCAGGACCCAACCATGCCGCCCAACCCTGCTCCCAATCCTCTCACACAACTAGAAGAAGCCCGTCGGCGGTTGGAGGAGGAGGAGAAGAGGACCGGTAAGCCAGCTGCCAAACAGAGGTAAGCAGTAAGGAAGGGAGAGTCCTCCCGGGTGGTGCTGGAACTCTGGCTTGCCCCAGGAACCTCTCATTCTCTCCTGAATTTTACTCTTTCCTGGGCCCCATGGAGCCACCTTTTGAGCATTTGCCCTACCAGGGAAAGGAGCTGGGCCAGGCCCACATTGAGGAGCATCACCTGCTGCTGCTCCAGCTCTGGGCTGCTGCATCTCTGGGCTGCCTCCTGACCCAAGGACCTCACTTGTCAGGAAGATCCCCTTTGCAGGTTTGGAAGGCCTGGAAGACAGAAGATGAGAGGCTGGGAAGAGGGAAAAGTTGGTCCTTTCTCTGCCTCATGGGCCATGGCCATGGTGGGAAAGCCCTGTGGAGTACAACTCCTAATCAAAAGCTTGTCTCCTCTTGGCTGGCAGAAGCACTTCCTGATCCAGGACTGAAACAGAATTAATTAGGTCTCCCATATTTCTAATTTTTTTGATTGTCTGGACTTGTTTGAAGTAGAGAAAAGCATTGTGAGAATGACATGTTGATGCCTTCTATTTTGCAGCCATTCGTTTGTGAGATAATGTTTGACGGCAGAGGTTTCTGGAGCTTGTGCTGCTGCACCGTGTAGCATTTTGGCGGTGTACAGAAGCTTCCGGTGTTCCCTCTACCAAGTTTCTGGGGCTGGGCAGACTTGGTCTGGAAAGCCACAGGGGTTGGCTCCTGGGTCCTCAAGTATTGTGTGATACCTGATAGAGATCAACTATTGGCTAATGGAGGTGGATGTAGCAGTTGTGCATTTGAGATTTGGGATTATGGTCCCTTGTGGCAGAGGGCCTGTCCTCCTCAGAATTCCCCAAGGACCCTTTTGCCCTTCCCCTTTGTTTGTTCCCCCTCTTGGTCTACTCCTGCACAGAGGGCCGTCTTTCCCAGTGTTATAACTGATGGTGCAGAAGTCTCCCATGGGATTGGCAGATGAGGGAGGAAAAAAGGCAGAAGGCATGGTGGGAGTCTCCTCTAGACTCAAGACATATCAAGGGCGTCCCTTGCCTGAGACAGGTGTGCAGCAACATGTCTCCAAGCAAAGGACCTGCTCTATGTTTGTCCTTTTAGAATGAAGGCACCAAAGAGATTGGGCGGCGGTTTCTCTCAGCCCTATGAGAATATTGTTGTGGCATATTATTTCTGCGGAGAGCCAATCCCCTATCGCACCCTCATCAAAGGTCGAGTGGTCACGCTGGGCCAGTTCAAAGAACTATTGACCAAGAAAGGGAACTACAGGTAAGAAAGGGCAAGGAGCTGACAAGAAGTTGGCATGCACCCCCTTCCTAGGCTTCCCTTAAGTGCTCTTTTCAGCCCAGAGCAAAGCAACAGTTCACAGGGATGCACTATTCCAGCATCCAGAGCAAAGAATCAAATTTCACAAGCAGGATTTGAGAGCTGGAGATCTAGAAGCAGATTGGCTATTATTTGGATAATAGCCCAGGAGACAATGGTTTCTCTGTCAAGAAACTGGGGTGAGAAATTAAGGCAAATTGCAGAAATTGAGGGCTTGTTTCCCAGCTTTCTCAAACAGGTTTGAAGATGAAGGGGAAATCTGGGCTACGGTCATTGTTGTCGCTTTGGTGCTTTTTAGTCAGTCCTGGATAAGTTTTCAACAGGAAAGTCCCCTAGAAGCACCTGCCAGCTGACTTGCCTTGAGGAGCATCTGCATCCTTCTCCTCTGACTTGCCATTCTGTCCCTATCTTGAAGGTATTACTTCAAGAAGGTCAGCGATGAGTTTGATTGTGGAGTGGTGTTTGAAGAAGTTCAGGAGGAAGATGCAGTCTTACCCATCTTTGAAGAGAAGATAATTGGGAAAGTAGAGAAGATTGATTAACCCAGAGTGAGTCGAAATGCCTGGCAGCTGTTGCACTCTTCCTTGATGCTTTCCTTCTCGGAGGGAAGCTACAACCCTCTCCATACCATGGAGGATCTTCTGCTGATGCTTTAGAAGTTTACGCGGCTGTTGACAGAAGCTGCACCAAAGGATGTCTTTGAGATGATCCCAGGCTTGCAATATTACAGCCATGCCATCTCCGCCCTGGTACCGTGGAGCAAGCCAGAAGCTAGGGACTCCTGTGGGAGGAGAGGCAGACTGGCCAAGGCTCTGATTAGCATTTTGAATAGCCTTGGAATGAGGCTTACTGGATAGAGTTGCACCTTGTCCTGCTTGTTGTGTTCCCCAGGTAGGTTCTCCTGATCAGATGCTGTTGAGGGGCGGAGGAAAACTCCAAGATGCTATCTCGGCTCAGGACTACTCATGCCTTGCTACCTCTCTCATTTTCTTGCTATTCAGAAATGGGGGGGGGGAGAATGAGCTTATGGCAGAAGTAAAAGGCTGTTGGATCAGTCTCCCATCTTTCCTTCTTGCTGAAAGTTTGTAGAACTGCATGCTTCTCTCTCCTGTCAGTCTTCCTGATCTGCTGCAAATCTGCCCATTTAACACCTCACACACACGCAGTACACACATATCCATGGCAGAGGAGGTGGTACAGTCCTCAAGACTGCCCCCATCAGCATCCACCCCTTGTAAATGTCACCGAGTGCCTTCCAACCCTATGCTTGTTCCCTCCCCTGATTAGGGTTCTTGCCTTCTTGGGCTCGGATTGTGTTCCCTGTCTGATGGACATTTTAATGTATAGTACCTGGCTGGAGCCAGATCTTCATTTCCCCTTTTTCTGAAGGGTTCAATTGTAGATATGTACGTTTTCTAAATCAAGAATCGGCCATCAATAGCTGAGCAAGTGGCTGTCAATTCTGGAACTTTTTTTTCACATATTGACTTGTACAACTGATCTTTTCAAAGGTACTTGGATAATAATGGAATAAAACCCCATGTTCCAATGGTTTCTGAGAGAATGTGTGCATGCAAGTTTTGCTTCTTAGATTCTGCACAAGCTGAACACTCAGTACCTTCTGTGGCACAGGAGAAAGGGAAGAGAGAATAAAATGGATTGGCAGGTTTCTGAGTGAGCCTTGATTTCTCAAAGTTCTGAGCAGGTTGATCTTCCTGGAAGGTGCATCCTGAGAGACTTCTGAGCTTGGTGACTTGGGTTAGTTGCTTTGCTTTGTTGTCGGGCCAGATCTCAACTTCTGTCTTGCCCAGAGCACCAGAAAGGCTGAAGGTGTGTTGATTTTGGAGAGTTGTGGCAGCCTTGTTTGTGGCTTATTAGGCACTGAGGTGAATCTGCTGGCAATGAGTGGCACACCAACCAACAGTATTTTCTTCTGCTGAGGCTTCATTTGCTACTTCCAGGCAAGGGGGCAGGGCAAGGTGAGGGAAGGACTGAGTGGATTGATTTATGTGGAAGGAGCCAGCCCTGGAAAGTATTTGAGAGGGTGGGTAGGTAGAAATAAACAACTATTTTAAGGATTGTATGTACTTAAAACATTTGAGTTTCACAGAATCTTCTTTTTGACATTCAAAGTCTTTATACAGTTGATGACATTATGGGGACCTCATGTTGAAAGTGGGGTTCAGGAAGGTGCCAGCAGGATCTACAGTTCATTCCTTGACTCTGATGGATTCACCCCATCCTGCTGTGGCTCTTTGGGAGTCTCAGCAGCCTAGAAAGACAGAGGCAAGCTTTACTTAAGTGCCCAAATATGAAGAAGGGGCTGTCCCCCAGCAGGGATTAGTGTCCACAGCCGTTTTGTCTATAGGCATAGCTCTGCTTGTTTGCTAAACTGACTCTTAAGGGGCTGAGGTTGAAGCATGCAAGGGAAGAAGCAGATTCAGGAAGAAAGACTCATTTTTGTGAGAGCAAAACCCAAGGCTGTTTCCAGCCTGCCCTTCCTCTATTGCTCGATAGGATTGTCCAAAGCAGAATGCCTGAATTTTCATTGTGACCACCAGAGTACAGCAGCATCTGGGAACCAAGGACTAGTAATTTCACAAGACATAGAAACTGCATTTGCATCACTTGGGATAAGTGTAGACAATCCCAGACACCTTTTGGGAATGCGAGCATCTCACCAAATCCAGGAGGGAACCTGGAAAAAAAGACTCACCTCAGAGATTCCAAATGGCTTCTCTTAAGCAGAGCCTTCTCTTTGACTTGGGCTGGGCAGGCAAACTGGGTGAAATTCAGAAGCCCCTTTTCTGTAAGGAACTGGTACTTACTCTGGGCTCTTCATTGGAGAAAGCCTTTTCACCTTCCTCCAGGAATCTGGAGAAGCTTTCAAGATCTCTGGCACTTGTGTACTCAATCATCTGTGCAGGAAACCCTCAGTCAGCATGACCCCATGTCCTTCCTCCCCCAACCAAGGCCCTCCTCTCACAGCTACATCTTTAGGACAAGCCTGTTCCACAGCTGCAGCCCCTATTTGCCCAGATGCTGTTATACCTGCCGGCCTCTCCCTTCAGGAAAGAAGTACAGCGTTGGGTAGCCACGGATGGTCAGGTCCGCTACTTCATTGGCAGTGACATCCATTTCTGCAATTATGATATTTTTGTGGTCTTTATATTTCTCTCCTAACTGTTCCCAGGCCAGGGCCATTGCTTTGGAGTGGGGACACCAAGGGGCATCTGTGGAGGCAGAATAGGCTCTTCTGAGGTGGGGGTCTTTTTCAGATTAGAAATACTGAACAGTACCATATCTGTGACTGGGGTTGCACAAACATTTGCCTCAGTCTAACAGCACAGAATTGAACTCAGTTGTTGTCTTAGCAGGTTGGGTGCTCTGGAGGTTACATTAAGCATCATTGCCATTTATCTGGGCAAACCCTTGAATGCAGCAATTGAGCTTGATATAACTAGAGGGGGGAGGAGGAAGTTTTCCATCAGCTTTAAAGATTAAAGTGCCTGGAACATTACCATATTTCAATCAGTGTTTGGTTGCTGTCACTTTTTAATACTCATTATTAATTGGATAGTTTATAATGGGTGGGCAGAGCTTGGGACAGCTTATGTAAACATAAAAATCCCCCTCCCACAAAATCTCAGTGAGACTGAGTTACTTGCTGCTGTGAGAGGAAAAACCCTTTGGGTGATGGATAAACAAGCAACTTCACATCCCCTGGCAGGCCTTAGGATCATAAAAGTTGCCCACCCCCAACCTAAGGCTGGGCTGGAACTGTCAGGACAGCAGGGTTTCAGACCTGCATTAAGCCAGTGGAGCAGGACTGCTTGTTCACTCCCTGCTTGCTTTGATGGCCAGAAAACCTGATTGTGTCAATGAGATGTTGTGGCCTAATCCTTGAGCCTTCCAATCTTGAAGGCATCTGGCTAGTCAGTTTGCCAAGTGACCCTCCACTAACTGGAGTTGCCATCTGGTTCTCTCCTGGCATTAGTGGACTATGTTCAAGGTCTTCATGCTTACAAAATTTCACAAATACATTTTTGGTTTCATCAAATGCAACTTGCTCAAAGTTCTTGCCGACCACAACTTTCACCTGCTTCTTATCCCAGTCATTGGGTATCACTTCGCTCATCAGGTGGGGCTGGAAGAGAAAGCAGAACCAGAGGTGGGGTTAATGGGAAATGGAGTACCTAATTAGCAAAGGGATAATTCCAGTTGTCCTGGGCTGCATGGTATAGGAGGGGGTGCTTGGGAGTGCATCTTTGGCTTCCTCCAATAAGAAAGACCAGCCTAGGGGGATGCATTGCTCCCTTGAGGCCTACATGCCTCATCAAGGTGATTTCCCTCCCTTTATCAGATGCCCACTGCCCACCTGGATTTTCCCCTCCAAAACTTCCTGGCAAAAGGTGTGGAGGCTATGCACAGTGAGCCCTTCTGTGGCTAGACAGTATTTTTTGTTGGTCTCAATATTGATGAAGCGCAGGGCAGGAGTATCGTGGGTTTTGAGGCCGAAGTACTGTAACACATTGGCTCCTTCCCCGTTGATGTCGACCAGCACAAAAAGCACCTATGATCCCAGACAGAAGTCCCCCAGCTACTGATGAGTTTCATCACAGCCAGCTGTTTTTCACTTCCCCTGGATATCTTAGCAAGAGAAGGCCTGCTACTGCCAAAAGGGAGAGAATGGGAGGGTTCCCCCAAGGAACATTCCACCTGCTTTCCCATCCCTACTGCTGGGCTCACCTGACCCCGTAATGTGGAGGCTCCCTCCCGAAAAGGGCCCAGGAGCCCCAGCTGGGAATCCACTGACTTGTTTATGAAGAGCAGCAAATGGTTTGGGATCTTGGCCCCAAATATCTTGGAGGAGTTCTAAGGGAAAAGCATCAGCAGTGAACTTCCCAGGGGAGAGACACCTCAAGTCACGGGGTACAAAAAGCCTATGTGAAGCAGTTGGGGCAGACAATCTGGGCCATTCTGAAGGTCTGGGGCATCTCTCCTCCCTGACCTCTTAAGCTATCTTGACATAACTGCTCACAGAGGTGGAAGGCTCCTAGGATGCTCCTGCAAATGGCAGCAGAATCAGAGTTCTGAAGGAGGGGGCTCAGGGGAGAGAAGCCAATCACCTCACACAGCACCTATGGGTGAATGGCCCACAGCAGACCCTTGGAGGGACCCCAGAACATGCAAGAGGAAGGGGAGGGGCTGTCTGCCAGAAAGAAGGCCGTAAGTACTCCACAGTAGTATCACAGCTACCTGACCTTGTTTGTGAACTCCATCACCAGGTCTAGGCTCTGCACAGAGATGAACTGAACCAGCTCTTCTGGATCCAGGCCTAGCTCTGTATCAGCCAAGAAATCTACCCGCTGGCCATCAACCTGCAAGCAGATCAGCCTCTCCAGAAGTGCTTTTAGATTAGAGTCCCCATCCCTCCATAGCACCACCCTTACCTTCCGGAAGAGAGAGATGGTGTCCTTAGTAATGTTGTACTTTTGGAGGAGGTTTGGATTATCTGTGAGAGCAAAAGCTACCTCTGGAATGTCACTGGCCACATCACTGAAGAGGCTCACATCTGGATCCTGCAAATCCTAGAAAGAATAGGACAGCCAGAGACAGCTCTTGACACAAGCCAGCACAGAGAAAGGGAGGGCTGCTGTTGGAGATTGAGGGAGAAAGCACAGTTCACTTTTTAGATAGAATCTATCACTGGACAACAGTGTAATTCCTGGCTACATGCCCCATGGAAGAGGCCCAAACCTCTGGTCATTTCTGAGCCCCCCTTTCAGCGCAGAGAGTGAAAAAGGGTAATTTGGAAGAGGAGGTGTGCCATGCCTAGGGCAGTTTAGAAAGGGAAATGCAAGGTACCACTCACCTGGAAGAATCCAACTACTGCAACATTGTGGAGATGCAGGAAAGCATCTGCTGCCTCAGCTTCTTCAAGCAGCACCCAACTGGGCCCAGCTTTCCGTTTTAGCCACTGGACTATTCCTGCAGCATCTTGCTGGCCTAATATGGGGACCAGGGAAGAGTTGTGAGGATGACTGCCAGTCTCTTCCTCACCAGGAGTTCTCTGAGCAGAAGGACCCTGGCACTTATCAGGGAGAATGGGAAATACAAGCAGTGTCTTGTACATCATGATCAGGGAATAGGTGTTCTGCTCCTCAGTAACTATCAAAGGGAAATAAAAAGTTGGATTGCTGATAAAACCAGCCAGCCTGCAGAGAGGCGGAGCCAGGGATTCTGAAGGCCTGTCCCTGCACTGGACTTGTAGAAGCTGCTACAAATGGGGAGAGGCTAGTAGGCATTAGCAGATGGTTATCCCAAAGGTTTCCATCAGATTTCAAGAAACATACTGGTGGAAGTTTCTCCTCTGCTAGCCCCTTGCAGTAAATTCCTGTCTTAGGACTTGTTGTGTTTCATCCACTTCCAAGCTGACCTGGGAAATCCATGGGGTGGGTGCGGTTCCCATCTTGAAAAAGTTTGAGGACAGGGTACCCAGTGATTGCAAACTCTGCTCTCAGGGTCTGCTCCTCGGTGCAATCCACCTTGGCCAATCTCACCAGGGAAGAAGCCTCATTCTTTAGCATTGTTGCTGCTTTGGCATACTCTGGGGCCAGGGCCTGGCAGTGCCCAGACCAGGGGGCATCTGAGGGAAGAAAAAGGGTAGCAGATGAAGAGGATGGACTTGAGAGTAATGGCCTTTTCCTCTCCCTAGGCCAGAAGTGTTGGAGAGGGAGGGGGCCCCTACCAGGGTGATTGACAGAAAAGTGCTTCTTCATGCAGGGCATGACAAGAAAGGGGTCATAACTCAAAGTCAGCCCAGCCAACCCCTGGGGCGCTGCAGGACAAGAAAGGACCCAAATAAGAGGTTTGGTTTAGGCTATTTCATAGATGAGCCAAGGGATTTTCTGGATTCTGCAGACAGTGAGAGTCCACCTCCATCAGCTAAAGTTGCAGCACCAAAAGAAAAAAACAGCTGCTTGGACCTGGTTAAGAATGGACTGCCATGTTAGAGCTGATCTGCAAGTACTGAGAGACACAGTGCACACCCCTTGCTCAGTGTGTACCACTGTGTATGTTCTCCCAATCTAGGCTATGCACAGACTTGGGCTGTTTGCAGAGCACTAATTATTTGGGCAACAAATACTGTTTTGCCTATAGGTCCAGTATGTGGTTTGTGGGATAACTTGTCCCAACAGGAGCAGTGTTATTTTGAGTCAGGACCTTGAGAGTCCCCAAGGCAGCTGGGAGCAGGAAGAGGCAAGAGTTGCCTCCTGAGACCATGAATGGTACCATGATGGTATTGCCTTGCTGGCAAGGCTGCCTCTGCTTCCAGGAATGACTGGTGGTTGCCTGATCCAGAGTAGCCCTTGGCCCATCCAGACACAGCTCGTTTCACATCCATGGGGGAGCACATGAAACTTGTATAATCTGTTTCTCTTCATTCAGATTGGAAGTTTATCTTTCCCCAGAAGACCCCACTTCCCTGCAATAGGGCGGCATCTGCCTTGCAGAAGCCCCAAATCAGCACCGTGAAGATTTCCAGATCCTTGCCCCAGCTATCCCTTCTCTTTACCAGTACTCACAGAATTTCACCAAGAGCAGCTTGTATGCCTGCAGAGCCTGGGCGAAATTGTGCTGGTTCAGCACCAAAACATCTTCCTCTTCCACCCAGTTTGTGTCTTCTTGTGTCCTTCCAGGCTGTGCAAAAGTTATGGCCAGCCATAAGAGCAATAGGCAGCCCATGGTGGTGTGAAAAAAACAGTGGAACTCAGTGTACCAACATGGACCCAGAGACGCCAGGCAGGACAGGGCTGGCCCTGATAAGGCTCCAGGCCTCTGTGCCTGAACACGTGGCTCTTGGTGAGTGGTTGCTCCAATCCCCACAATCAGCCAGGAGCCTCCACCTGCCAACTTGCTTGCTCTGCCCTTACTGTAAGGGGAGAAGTCCTGAAGGAGTCCTTGGTCTCCTTGCCAAGAGGAATGCCCTTAGGTATTGAGGGCTCCTGAGCATGTGGCAAGTTCTGCTGGCTGTTCAAGATTTTTAAGCAGAAAGAGTCAGAAGGAAGGTTGCTCAACAGAGCTCTGAGCAAAAGAGAGCTTCAACATCAAGCCACTGGCAGTTCTTTGGGGCCAGAGTGGGGAGCTCAGGAGAGTCCAAATTTGTCTTTGGTTTCCTAAGGAAATGCTATAGTGAGGCATCTCTACTCAGGGATGATAGAAGATCCACAAAGAGTTCAGGAGCTGAAGGAATTCTAAACTGTAGCTGCCAAAGGAAAAAAAGAACCAACCCTGAAGTCCAAGAGAAGGCTTCTGTTTGGACATGTTATCTGCTTCAGACCTGAAGTGAGAGGAAGGGCAAGCACATGCTTGCTTGCTCCTTCCCTTTTCTCAGAAACACCTGAAGCCTGAAAGCAAGAGGGCCAGAGGTCTTCAAGGGTTAGGGTTCATGGCTTCTCAGCAGACCTTCCAGGGCTAAACAGGATGCCTGGAAGTTCTTCCTCCAAGATGTTCTCAGCATCTCCCTTATAGACAGTGTGTGAACTGTTTCCTCAGGGTAATATAAAAAATGGCCAAATGGAGAGTCAGTGGTGTGTTCTGACCGGACCTCAGGTTCTTCTTGCACTGCTCAGTCTTGGCAGAACCCAACACTATCCCATGAAATGCCCATCAGCTCGGTCAACTGTTGAATTCCTTAACAGTTCTCATGTTTCTCAGAAGTAGCATAGGGTTGAATGGTGAGGCAGCCTTGGGCCTGGAATGGGGAGCATAAAAAGTGGTGGAGATGGCCTGCCTCAGATGCAGAGCATATCAGCTGTTCCATAATCCATCATTCAGCAGGCCACCAGCTGCTTTCTAAGGGGGAAATACTGCCCAGCCTCCAGTGGCAGTATCCCACTCTGTTGCATTCTTCCCTGCAGAAAGCAGAGTCAGTCCTTAATGGAGACTCCCCCAAATTACAGGTAAAGGATAGCAAGCAAATGGCAGAAAGCTCTCCAGAATGGTGCCGGCCTCCCTTCCACTTGGCCTTTAGAGCCCTGGATAAAGGCATCATTCAGGCTCCAGACCCCAGCAGTACTGGCTTGCTCAGGTCTGCTTCAGCTCTGCTCCTGCCAAGCAAATTCACTTAGACCAAGACCAATTCGGCGAATGGGGATGGAAAAGACATTGGGAGGCTTCCAACCACTTTGAGCATCTGCTGCAGGAGGAAGAAGATGAAACAGCAATCCTCTATGATATGGTTCAGCAACTCCTCTCCCAAGGAACAGTGGTTATCAACAGTCAGGTAGAGCAATGTGGCAGAACACATGAGAGACTTGTCAAAGTAGGAGAGGAAGAGTAGCCTGATTGGCCAGCCGACTGTGATGGTTTCCAGCAAAACTTTGGCTTGTTTCTCCTCCAGGATGCCACTGGCAGGACACCACTTTTCTGGGCCTCAGAATACAGGCATGAAAGCCTAGTGGAGCCATTGCTATCCCATGGTGCAGACCCAGATGTCTGTGACAATGTGTGTTTGCTGAAAAATGTGTGCAAGACAGAGGCAGGAGGAAGGGAAGGGGGCAGCTGCTTCATATAAACGAAGAGGGCTCTTGAAATGGCTAGAAAGATACTCCAGCAGGCAAGATCCATCCAGGTAGCCCCAAAGGCCCATAGTCACACCTGGCTTGGTTCCAACTGACCTCCAGGTTCAGGTTCAGGCTCAACATCTCAGAATAATAGATCACTGTGCCCCAAAAGCCATGCAAAGCTAAATGGGGGCAGAGGTCTCCCTTCTTGAATCTGGGCCCAACTTTTCTCCAGCCTTCCAGGACTTTCTATCTGTCTGGAACTCTTCCCTTCATTTGAAGAGCCTGAAGGTCTTATCCAATCCAGCCTTCTGTGTCATTAAGATCCTTGAGAAGTGAAACAGTGTAAACAGAGGATGTCTGCCTCTCCCACTGTTTTTCTCAAGGGACTGTGATTTCAGGGATGCTGCCTAAAAAAGAAAGGTGCTCTGAAGCAGTGCCTTCAGCCACAGTTCCTTCTAAAAATCAGGGTCATCACCATATTGTTTCTGCCCCTCTGACACCATGCAGGAAGGGAATCTTTGCCTGCACAAGGTAGTCTACTTTGGTTCAGCCACTATTGCCAGGATGCTGCTGGAAGCTGGCTTAGACTTGAATGCAACAAACCAACTGGGTAACTCACCTCTGCACCTGGCAGCCCAAGAGGGGTGCTACAAATGCCTAAGGTGAGATAAGGAGTCAAGGGTGGGTCTTCACATGGTAGGTCACTACATGGGGCAGGGCTTAGGAGCAAAACTTAAGCCTTCAGTTAATTGCTCAGTCCTTTGGATCAACCTGGCAGTTGTCTGCTCTTATCCCTTTTGTGAGAAGCCTATGTTGGTTATTGAGACACTCCCTTTCTAATTGTGCCTCAAGATTTCCAAAGATGACTAGAAATGGTTGCCTTGTAGAATTGGAGATATCTTGGAATAAAGTGCTTTTGATTGTATGGATTTTTTGGAGTTTTCTTCAGGTTATCAAAAAATCCAGGACACTGGCCTTCTGTTGATCTTGCAGCTTTTTGCATCCAAGTCACCAACTCTTTGTGGCAACATGCAAAATGGCAGGAAAGTGCAGGAGTGGGACTAGCAAAGTGTCTGTGTGGTGAAGGAACTCAAGAGGTTTTCAAACTATTATTTAGTTGTAGCAGAGAAGACTGGCAACCAGATTCAGTAAAAATCAAACAAACAGGAGGCTGAATCACTACAAGTGATGGACCAAACATATGGATTGCTGTAAAGGAGCTTTCAGATTGGGAGCTGGTATAGCTGCTGAACTTTGTTCTTTTCTTTTTTTGGAGAAGACCATGGACTACAAACAGGAGGTGAAGATGTGTGTGCATGTGCACATATGTGTTTGAAAGACTCCTGTAGGAGGTTATAAGACCAGCAAGCTCATAGGAATCCAAGCTCAGAGGGCTCCCACTGGGATGTGGGAACAAGGGAGGTTGTTCTCCGTCAGGTCTGGCTTCCTGCACAGGAGAAAGGTGGTCTCTAAGGAGAAAGGAGGCAGGAAAGAAAAGCAAGTGGCCTTTGGTAGGAGATTGACACTTTCAAGCATTTGAAAATGCACACACACAAGCTTCATTCAAACCAGTCTTTTTTATGGTTCCTTCCCACCCGAATGTGTTGATGGCAGTTGTTGCATGATAGTTGGCATTTCTCTATACTTGGTTGCAGATGTTATTGCTGCATAGCCATGGGAAGGATGTGCATAGAAGCTTCCCTTTGCTTGTAAGGGTGAATGGAGAATCTGCGACAGATAATTCCAGCCTTGTTCTCAGAGCTTTCACCACAGCTGCTCTTCTCCCTCTCCCCCCGGGTTCAGAAATCCCTCTCTGGTGACTATGGCATTTAAGAATACCAAATAACTAAGCCACAAGTTTGTAATGTGCTTATTCCTGAGTGCCTCAGGTTGGAGAAGTTGTGCCCTGACCAGGACTCCTTGGCTATTGGTACTTTTTATCGTTTTGACTGGTGAGGAGCTCTCCTGCCTCTCCCCATCTCCCGTTTTTGCAGATATCTCAAGTTCAATGAGCAGTGTATGTCCCATGACCCTATCATATCTGGGTGCCTTCCAAGCAGTCCCTGGATCACTGATGATCACTGATGATGACAGGGCAAATGAATGCCCCCAGTAAGAGATTGTTGTGCCCAGCTTTCCCAACTAGGGAGCCTTTGCCATTGCTCGGACCTCCTTATTATGTATAAGATTTATATGACCACCCATCTTGTGAGACACAACTTTGAGCGGCTAACAACAATTATAAAAGCATTCCAATAAACAAATAAGAAAAACTTAAGGACCAGTCCAACCGCATCCATCCAAATATAGATCTCCTTTCTTTTCTGGTGTCGGGGGGGAGACAACTTTTAACAGCTTTACAGCAAACTAGGAGGGTGAGGGACTGCTGGATCTTAAGGAAAAAAGGGGTCACTATGGGAAAGGTACACTTCCTAGGTCCAACTAGATGGCAACATTTGAGAGAAGAGATCTGGAGCACACCTATTCTCTGACCTTGTGGCACAAGCAGACCTCAGGGAGTGGTGGTCCTGCAGATAGCCTGGCACTATGCCATAGAGGGCTTTAAAGGTGATAACCAGTACCTTCAATTACACCCAGAAAGAAACTGGATCCAGTGCAACTCGTGTAATAATAGTGTAACCTAGTTGAATCAGAAGGCACCCAATATCTCACAAAAATTCTGCTGAATTGTGGAGCAGCTATAATTGTCTAAATTTTGTATAAATTTATAAATTGTCTAAATATTGTAAAAATATCTCAAGAGTATTCCCATGTAGAGTACATTGTAATTGTCCAATCAGGAAAAGAATGACAGTGAGCAAGTCCTCCTGGTCCAAGAATGGGCACAATTGGCATACAAGACATATCTGTGCAAAGGCTCCTCTAGCTATGGCTGCCATCCATTCAAGTAAAAGCCATGAGTCCAGGACCCCCAAATTGCACACTAGCTCTGCCTGAGACCCTTTTACTTTGCAGGGTCACAATTCTCACCAAGCTGCAGGAGGAGTGCTGGAGCTTTGGATTCAGTGAACTGATGGGTGACATCTTGTGTCAAGAGCAACTCCTGGAATTTCTCAAGTCAGAGTTCAGTGGTGAATACTTGTCCTGCTGTGTCTGAGTAAGGGAAAAGGAGAGCAGCGAACAGGGGCCCATTATGCCCATGGGAAGCTGGCAAGGGCTCCGTTCCTGCCTTCTGCTCAGTAAGCTAGAGGGTCTGCCTTCTTTTCCACTACAGCAGAGAACCTTATGTTTTGGGAGGGTTGTAAAGTGTTGTGCCTGGGGAAAAAGGCCCACATTGCAGATGCTGTGGACTCCATCTTTCAGTAGGTGGCTTCCTCCCCTGGGGCAGGGATGGTAGTGGGCCGAGGTGATGATTCTCCCAGGGAACAGGAGATAGCTACTCTGCATTGCTTCTGGGGTGCGTATCAATCGTGCCCCAGCAGTCCACTTGTCCTACACCTTCCTTCACCCTTATCTGGCCCCTAGACCTTGCTGGGGCTCTGCTTTCCACCTGTCTGATCACTCAACCGTTCCTCCAGGCAGTTTCTAGTGCTCAGTGACACCCATTGGGTGAACCTTGACAGCAAGACTACGGAGCACACTCTGCAAGGGTATCAAGACCCCTCACTACGACATAATGGATGATGCAGAGATGCACATCTATATGCTAATGAAAAAGGTCCTGGAGCTACCAGATAGGCAGGGAGAGAGGCAACACTGTAACTTGATGTAGTGTGTTGCTGTTGCTGCCTATCTCAAGGCATGACTGTGGTCAGACCAAAACAGTAGGCTGATGAGTGGACATTGTGTCTTCTGCTTTTTGGATGAAAGTTCTCTCCTCTAAATTGCCTTTTCTACTAGGATTTTTACCCATGCTTTTTGAAGTCTGATCTTTACAGGAAGCTGCTTGCTGAGGCCCTTGTGCCTCCAGAGATCAAGAAGCAGTAACTGGGGAGTCTCAGAGGAAGCTTTTCCTGCTGATGTTTGTTTTGCCTCCTGGCAGGACATTCCCATTCATGCGGAAGCAGCAGCAACATTCAAGCCTCAGCCCTGCCTGCCCACCCTCACCCAGCACCCATGAAGCAAGGCCTGAAGCAGAGCCAAGCAGTGCCTCAGGAGCACTGCTAAGGAGAATCCTACCCCTCCCCAAAGCATCTTGGTTCCTTGGATGCTGCAGGGCTCTTGCCCCCACCCCAGCAGGCATCAAGATGGCCTTTTTCTGACACACCTGGACAAGAGACTGCTGCTGGCCACCTTCACTTGCTCAGGAAATTGCCAACCACCCCTTTACTGGCTTAATCTTTGGTCAAGTCTCCACCTCTTTTGAGGCAGGCTGGCAGCATACCTGCCTCTCACTGCATGAACATTAACAATAAAGTACGGTTGTTGAGACCCAAGCTGCTGTCATCTCCCTTGGGAAACGTGAGGCCAGCTCAGTATAACCCCTTCCCTGAAAACTCTCTGTGGGGTGGGGGAGGATTGCTGTTTCATTCCATTTCCTTCTTGCTCATCATGACCAAAAGACCTGAGTTTGCCAAGATTCTGCACAGCTAGCTCCTGCTTTTAAGCAAGAACATCTAGTGGGTGGATATGAAATATGCTTTCTGGAGGAGGGTGGCCCTATATTTAGAGGAGAACTCCAGGGCTTTAGTGGATAATTTGCATAGCATTATGCAGGGCCAGCTGAGCAGGAGGAGATAATGCCTCTGTGTTTAAGATTACTGCTTGCAAAGCCAGCTGAGCAACCTGTTTTCCCAGTTTCCAAATGGCTGCCAGAATGCCTCCCTCACATATTTTATCACAGGTAACCTGGTCTGACATTATAGTAAGGCAGTGGTCATTTCTGCACCTCTCCAAGGCGGACCATATTGTGTTGCTAGTCATCCTGCAGAGTCCTCTTGAGGATGCTGTGAATGCATCTGAATTTTTAAAAGAGAATTGCAGTAATTACTGCCCTTGCATAAAAGGTGATAACCAGTAGAATCAAGATGGAGTGCTGGGAGTTACGTTTTCCTTAATAGGTGGGCTTCCTCCAAAGGTTAAATTTTACAGGGAGGCCTATACCCTGCACTGTTGAAAAGTGAAACCTCTGGTCTTTTGCCACGAATCTGCTATAAATAAGCAGAATCAGCCATTATGGAAAAAGGTGGATTTGTAAACCAACAAATCAAGTCTAAGATCATTTCCCTCTGGAAAAACAAACCAGTGCAGTAACATCTCTCTCCTGTTGAAGCTGCAGCCTTGAGAACTTCCTAGGGTTAGGTGCATACTTGTGGGACACTGAATTGGTTAACTATGTAATTCATACAAATAGCTTTCCCCAGAAAACTAATCCTGATAAATAACCACGGGCGTTAAGTTTAGCTTGAAATCATGATAGGCAGGGAAGCCGATAAAGAGTACAGTCCAGGAAGGAAGTTGGGAATGCTTAAGCAGCTTCACCATCAGAAGAGATTATGCTGGGAGTGAAGTAATGGCAAAGCTCCCCTGTCCCCCCCACCCAGAAAATTATGAAAGCAGATGGTATCTCAGGCAGCCTTCACAAGCAGAATAGAGTGGGTTAGATAAAAAGGAAATGCTCTGTGCAGTTTCCTTTGTGGCCAAGACCCTGAAGACTCATTGGCTAGCATGAAACTCAATCCTCCCCTAAAAAGGTAGGAAAGAACTCTAAAGGGAGAGCCCCTTTCACCTTCTGCCAGGTCCCAGAACTGGGAACAACACAGCTGCTGCCTTGACCTCCTGATAGGGACACAAATCCTTGCCTAAGCTACACAAAGCCCCTTTCTTCTGCTCAGTTCCAATCAGCCTCACCAGCTATCACATACAAACATATGTTGCAAATTTCTTTTCTCCAGCAGGAAATCCAGTTGCTTCTAATTCCTACCATGGTGCTGCTGGGCTGTTCTTATAGATATGGAGAGAAGCACAGAGAAACAAATGCTGTTTCAAACTTTGTGGGCAAAACTAAATTTATTGAGATTTTAAGTCTGTATGGGGCAGGTCAGATAAATGAACTCCAGCTCTGACAGGAAAGTAACACCTGAGGCTTGGCCACAGCAAGAAAACAAGAAGGCAGAAGAGGTGGATACCTCTTATATCTGACAAAACTGACCTGCCTGGCTGAATGTCTGTGAACTGGAGATCAGATAGCCTGAGTGCATTCCTTTGGGAGCAGAGGCAGCCAAGGCAGATTGAGCTGCTCCAGTTGTTCTGCACAGATTCTTTGGGGAAGTCATAAGATCCAAGGCTGTGACTCTGAGAGGGCCCTCAAGGCATTTCAGGGGTTGATGCAGTTATGCTACCAAGTTGCACAGAATCCACTGTTCCAGGGGAAAGGATGACCAAGAACAGCCAGATGGTCAGGCACATGAACTGGAGGCCTCTGTGCCAGGACATCTATTAGAACTGCCCCCATTCTCAGTTGCACCATCCCCAGGATCCGTTCTCCTTGGAGAATTGATGCCCATTGTGGCCAGAGGGGAGGCACAAAGTCTTCCTCCCTCCTTCCTGTTGCTGATTTAACCAAGTGCCTCTACACCCAATCCTGGAACAAGATCTGAATCCTGGCAGTGGACTAGCCAAACTGTTCCAGGAGCCCAGTGTAGGTTGCCTTCTCCCTGAGACCCTCTGGGGTTGCACTCTTCACTCAAAGGTACGGTATCTCATTCGGTGGAAATAGTCCCGGACATTTTGGTCAGTATCTTGGGGCATCTGGTTGAGCCAGATTACATGGCTGCCAAAAATGTCTTCTTTCAGCTTCCGCTTTGAGAGGATCACTCTCCCGGGAGAGCTGCCAGCCTGGGGGCCCACCAGTAGCACGTAACAGGCATGGCGGCTCCGCTCAAAAAGCAACCCTAGAACCAAGAAGGGAAGTGGTAGCAGAAGCCCCCAGTGGCTGGGCAATTTGAGAAAGAGCTGGGAGCATTCACTTACCTTCAAAGGCCACTATAGGCTCAGTGCTGTTGCTCAGCTCCAAGAGGACAGTGGGAAGGGAGGGATGGAAAAGGTACAACCGCTGCTGCTGGGCTCCTTGCCAAGATACCACCTGGAATAGAAGAGAATGCTGAGGGACCCCCAGTAAACAGCCTGGGCCAGTCTAGTCATGCCTAGGAGCTACCATACTCCTTGTATGACTCTCTGGTGAAGATCTGCATAATGAAGGTCACCCAATTGCTCCATTTCCTATTACAGATAGTCCTCAACTTATATTTGTTCAGTGAATATTCAAAATTATGAGTGTTGAACAAAGGGACTTATAACCCCTGCCTGAAGTTCTGACCTTTGCAGCACCTCATGCTCAAAATTGTGAGCACTGCAACACCCCCTCCATAGGCTGAGAGGCTTTGGCTGGCTAGGACCTCCCTCCTCCTGTCACTCCTGAGAGGCCTGGGCCTTCTCCCTGCCACACTATGCCCAGATCCACTTCCCTTTCCCTGCAGCTGCTGACGGGCATCCAGCTGATGTGAGACACAACTAGAAAGCTAGTGAAGGCTATCTTCCTCGATAGCAGCTGTTCTCAAGCCTTGAAGATTGCCTTTGCTAGCTTTCTAGCTGGGCGTGCCTGTCAACAGCTGCAGGGAAAGGTAAATAGACCCCAGCATGGTGGGGCAGGGAAAAGACTCAGGTCTCTCAAGAGTGATGAGGGGGAGGAAGGAGGCCACAGGCTGATAGGCTTAGCTAGTCCACAGCAGGTTTCCATGGGTCAATGGACACTGGGCCTCTCAAGGCCCCCCGCTCCAAAGCACCTGTGTGGCTGCCTAATGACCATAACAGGGAGAGCTGGGATTGTAGTCACTGAACAAGGTAGTCATGACGAAGTCTTACTTAGCAGCCATGACTTGCAACCAAAATTTTGGGCTCACTTGTGGTTGTTAGGTTGAGGGCTATCTATATCGATTCTCCTCAGAGCTCTCTGGAAGGAACTGAACCCAAATGAAAAGCCCACAAAGAATAGGGTGAGGCCTTCCCCCATCTCAATTATGGCCAGAGTACAGCCTCTGACTTGCTGCTGCTCCATTTCATTTCCTCTATCACAGACCATTCCCTACTCACAGTTCCATTTCTTTCCTCCTGATACAGGCCCCAAAAGAGGAAGAGGGATCTATGATCAGCAGTTGCAAGAGTGGCTGGCTTGGGACTCAGGATTTCTGAAAGCAGCTCCACCTCCCACTTGATGGCTCCAGAGCTGCCCTCCACAACTGTAACCTACAGGGTAAATGGCTGCTTTAAAGGATAGCAGACTCCAGCCTGTAGTCACCTTTTTCAACCACTTTTTTTATCCCAGGGACCTGGCTGACATCTTTTGAAGCTGGCACCTGCCCAACATTCATGAAGAAGAGCACAGAGCATAATAACTTAACACTATCTTTTCTGTACCTCTTTCTAATAGCTTAGAGCAGACATGCACTTCTTCTATTCTACAACTTGGAAAGTGGAAGAAAACAAAGGAATCACCAGGCAATACTGGGCATCAGCGACAGAGGCTCAGACAGAAAGCCTGGTGAATAAAAACTCATTTTTATTGATATGAAACTAGAGAAAGATCCAGGCACTTTAGGAGCGAGAGTTCTGACTACACACTTTATTCTTCTGGGCATATGTAAACTATAAAAGTCTTCGAACTAATTTGAAATTAACTGGTGCATCACCACCCAGGAAATGTAATCTTCCACACTTCAAGCTCAAACCCGAGGAATATTGCAGGCATGACTAATTTATTGTAGTCACCCTTTTTAGGTCTAATTCTAACTCTCTTTTGAGTATTTTATATGATGCTGATGCCACAGACAATGGTGAATATGTAAACAATGTAGAATAACTTTGGTGGATTTGGCATTGGGTGAGAAAAGGGAGAGAAACAAGGCCTCTGTGTATGTATATATTTGTGGCAACATCTCCTGCTCCTCTTGCTCCTGAGTGAGTACAACTAATGTTTCCAAAGGATCTGGGTCTGCTGCCCATTCGCAGGCTCCCTTGCAAACCTTCTTTGTCTTAGGTGAGACTCTGCTTTCAATGGCCACATCAATCTCATCAGCACCAAAGGCTCCAACAACTGGCTCCCTGCAAGCGGAACATAAGATGATATTCAAGTGACATTTCTGGCTTTTTACCCTTCTTTCCCTGTCCCAGGTTCAGCTTATCCAGGGAGTACCAGAAACAGGCAGCAATATCAACTCATTGTCCCTGCACCTCAGGACAAGATTGAGCATTCTCACAAGTCCTGTTGCATATCAAAGTTGGGAACTCCAACATCCCTAATACTGGCATTACCTTAGGATGTGTGGCACACCAACAACCCACAATGAACCCAGTTGCTGCCCATTCACCAGCTCCAACATAGCTGATCTTGCAACCAAAATATGGCTTCCTGATTTCTCCGACATCTTCCTCACATACTGAATGTCTCCGGAGCTAACAAGGAATAGGAAACACCTGTTATCAACTGCAGGAGGCTATGTACCAATTCTTCTAAGCTTTTACGGCAGCTGTGCAGGTGAAAACTTTGCTGCTGCACCCCTTACAAGCATGTTTTGCACACCAGCAGACCAACAGGGCTCTCTGCTTTCAGCTCACAAATAAAGCAGCTGAAACAAGCAGAGAATATGGAATGGAAAAAGGACTTCCACTGGTCCCTAGGCCAGTAGATATCCCAGCAGTACCTGACCAGGGGCACCACTCGGGTCTTGTGATGAATCACCATCTCCCAGTGTGCATCTTCCTTTAGGCTGGCAATAGCTGGGTTTGCTGGACCCACAGCCATGCGACAGAGCTGCTTCAGAGAGTAAGCAAAAAGAGCCTTTGCTAAAGCAAGAGAAAGAGGTCCAAATAAGAAGGTGAAATACAGAATGTCCCATTGCTTTCATTCTCCACCCCTGGAAAGCACAGGACTCACCTGTGTAGAACAGGATGTAGTGGGCTCCACTTTTGGTGATGTGCAAGAGATGCCCAATCCGTCCTGGCAAATGTAGGCTTCCACTGAATTTCATCTGGGTGCCAAATGTCCCTGAATAGAAGAAGCTTTTAATCTGCAGAGAAAATTGGAACCAGGATAGTTCAGCCTGAGCAATGCTACAGCATTCATACTACCCTCAGAAGAGTTAGCAAAGAATATAGATTCTTAAAATACAGAACCTGATCTTATTTATGGTAATAGGGAAGTAATATAACCTGCTGGTTTACAGACAAGAAATGTTTCAGTATCAACACAACTTGTGTTCAGGGGACCTTCTCAAGCATAGCTTAGGGGAAGATGATGATGGAATTAGAGAAAATATCAGTTTGGGCTGTGTAAGGAAGGTTTCCCCAAGACTGACAGAAGGCTTGTGATGCCTGCTGCTCCCTTTATCTGAGACCCCCACCCAGATCTTCCAGATCTCCTAGGAACCCCAGGGAGCCTTATAATGGGATATGCAGCTCTAAATTATTCCAGAATGGCATTCCTCCTTCCATAAATTCCTGATATTCCCCTTCTCAGTCAATCAGAATTAATAATCCCCTACTCTACTAACTGCTGCTTTCAGATATCAACCCTGCTACAATATAAAATGGTACCAGGTTCTGTGCAGCTGTGCTCAAAATTCATCAGATATTTGATGCAATCTTCCACATACTAACTCTTCACACTCCCCTATGCCCACCTAGTGCTCCTCCCTCTTCTTTTAGATTCTTACAGACTTTTATATATACACTTTTTGTTTTAATATCTTCCAGCTTTTCATGTTTTTTTAGACTCTGATGTATCTTTTAAGCTTTGTAATTTCTGGTCTATAACTATAATAAATATTTGATCTGGAACATAATACTGCCCTATAATCCCTT